>CAUVZT010000058.1:0-249386 GCA_963556525.1 Cochlearia excelsa
AACTTGAGTGCTTATAAGTGTCTCAATGAGCTTTGTACTAGTTTGACGAACTTATGAAACATCTAACAACGCGTTTCTAGGACTCTAAACCAAGGTTCATGCAACATGAGTGCTTATAAGTGTCTCAATGAGCTTTGTACTAGTTTGTCGAACTTAGGAAACATCTAACAATGCGGTTTCTAGGACTCTAAACAAAGTTTCATAAAACATGAGTGCTTATAAGTGTCTCAATGAGCTTTGTACAAGTTTGAGAACTTGTGAAACACTTTTTATGAACTTATGAAACATCTAACAACGCGTTTCTAGGACTCTAAACCAAGTTTCATGCAACATGAGTGCTTATAAGTGTCTCAATGAGCTTTGTACAAGTGTGACGAACTTATGAAACATCTAACAACGCGTTTCTAGGACTCTAAACCAAGTTTCATGCAACATGAGTGCTTATAAGTGTCTCAATGAGCTTTGTACTTGTTTGACGAACTTATGAAACATCTAACAACGCGTTTCTAGGACTCTAAACCAAGTTTCAATGCAACATGAGTGCTTATAAGTGTCTCAATGAGCTTTGTACAAGTTTGACGAACTTATGAAACATCTAACAACGCGTTTCTAGGACTCTAAACCAAGTTTCATGCAACATGAGTGCTTATAAGTGTCTCAATGAGCTTTGTACAAGTTTGACGAACTTATGAAACATCTAACAACGCGTTTCTAGGACTCTAAACCAAGTTTCATGCAACATGAGTGCTTATAAGTGTCTCAATGAGCTTTGTACAAGTTTGACGAACTTATGAAACATCTAACAACGCGTTTCTAGGACTCTAAACCAAGTTTCATGCAACATGAGTGCTTATAAGTGTCTCAATGAGCTTTGTACAAGTGTGACGAACTTATGAAACATCTAACAACGCGTTTCTAGGACTCTAAACCAAGGTTCATGCAACATGAGTGCTTATAAGTGTCTCAATGAGCTTTGTACAAGTTTGACGAACTTATGAAACATCTAACAACGCGTTTCTAGGACTCTAAACCAAGTTTCATGCAACATGAGTGCTTATAAGTGTCTCAATGAGCTTTGTACTAGTTTGGCGAACTTATGAAACATCTAATAACGCCTTTCTAGGACTCTAAACCAAGTTTCATGCAACATGAGTGCTTATAAGTGTCTCAATGAGCTTTTAACTAGTTTGGCGAACTTATGAAACATCTAACAACGCGTTTCTAGTAGTCTTAACCAAGTTTCATTCAACATGAGTGCATATAAGTGTCTCAATGAGCTTTGTACAAGTTTGACGAACTTATGAAACATCTAACAACGCGTTTCTAGGACTCTAAACCAAGTTTCATGCAACATGAGTGCTTATAAGTGTCTCAGTGAGCTTTGTACTAGTTTGACGAACTTATGAAACATCTAACAACGCGTTTCTAGGACTCTAAACCAAGTTTCATGCAACTTGAGTGCTTATAAGTGTCTCAATGAGCTTTGTACTAGTTTGACGAACTTATGAAACATCTAACAACGCGTTTCTAGGACTCTAAACAAAGTTGCATGCAACATGAGTGCTTATAAGTGTCTCAATGAGCTTTGTACAAGTTTGACGAACTTATGAAACATCTAACAACGCGTTTCTAGGACTCTAAACCAAGTTTCATGCAACATGAGTGCTTATAAGTGTCTCAATGAGCTTTGTACTTGTTTGACGAACTTATGAAACATCTAACAACACGTTTCTAGGACTAAACCAAGTTTAAACCAAGTTTATGCAACATGAGTCCTTATAACTGTCTCAATGAGCTTTGTATAATTTTGACGAACTTATGAAACATCTAACAACGCGTTTCTAGGACTCTAAACCAAGTTTCATGCAACATGAGTGCTTATAAGTGTCTCAATGAGCTTTGTACTAGTTTGACGAACTTAGGAAACATCTAACAATGCGGTTTCTAGGACTCTAAACCAAGTTTCATAAAACATGAGTGCTTATAAGTGTCTCAATGAGCTTTGTACAAGTGTGACGAACTTATGAAACATCTAACAACGCGTTTCTAGGACTCTAAACCAAGTTTCATGCAACATGAGTGCTTATAAGTGTCTCAATGAGCTTTGTACAAGTGTGACGAACTTATGAAACATCTAACAACGCGTTTCTAGGACTCTAAACCAAGGTTCATGCAACATGAGTGCTTATAAGTGTCTCAATGAGCTTTGTACAAGTTTGACGAACTTATGAAACATCTAACAACGCGTTTCTAGGACTCTAAACCAAGTTTCATGCAACATGAGTGCTTATAAGTGTCTCAATGAGCTTTGTACTAGTTTGGCGAACTTATGAAACATCTAACAACGCGTTTCTAGGACTCTAAACCAAGTTTCATGCAACATGAGTGCTTATAAGTGTCTCAATGAGCTTTGTACAAGTTTGGCGAACTTATGAAACATCTAACAACGCGTTTCTAGGACTCTAAACCAAGTTTCATGCAACATGAGTGCATATAAGTGTCTCAATGAGCTTTGTACAAGTTTGACGAACTTATGAAACATCTAACAACGCGTTTCTAGGACTCTAAACCAAGTTTCATGCAACATGAGTGCTTATAAGTGTCTCAATGAGCTTTGTACTAGTTTGACGAACTTATGAAACATCTAACAACGCGTTTCTAGGACTCTAAACCAAGTTTCATGCAACATGAGTGCTTATAAGTGTCTCAATGAGCTTTGTACTAGTTTGACGAACTTATGAAACATCTAACAACGCGTTTCTAGGAGTCTAAACAAAGTTGCATTCAACATGAGTGCATATAAGTGTCTCAATGAGCTTTGTACAACTTTAACGAACTTATGAAACATCTAACAACGCGTTTCTAGGACTCTAAACCAAGTTTCATGCAACATGAGTGCTTATAAGTGTCTCAATGAGCTTTGTACTTGTTTGACGAACTTATGAAACATCTAACAACACGTTTCTAGGACTCTATACCATGAGTCCTTATAACTGTTTCAATGAGCTTTGTACAATTTTGACGAACTTATGAAACATCTAACAACGCGTTTCTAGGACTCTAAACCAAGTTTCATGCAACATGAGTGCTTATAAGTGTCTCAATGAGCTTTGTACTAGTTTGTCGAACTTAGGAAACATCTAACAATGCGGTTTCTAGGACTCTAAACCAAGTTTCATAAAACATGAGTGCTTATAAGTGTCTCAATGAGCTTTGTACAAGTGTGACGAACTTATGAAACATCTAACAACGCGTTTCTAGGACTCTAAACCAAGTTTCATGCAACATGAGTGCTTATAAGTGTCTCAATGAGCTTTGTACAAGTGTGACGAACTTATGAAACATCTAACAACGCGTTTCTAGGACTCTAAACCAAGGTTCATGCAACATGAGTGCTTATAAGTGTCTCAATGAGCTTTGTACAAGTTTGACGAACTTATGAAACATCTAACAACGCGTTTCTAGGACTCTAAACCAAGTTTCATGCAACATGAGTGCTTATAAGTGTCTCAATGAGCTTTGTACTAGTTTGGCGAACTTATGAAACATCTAACAACGCGTTTCTAGGACTCTAAACCAAGTTTCATGCAACATGAGTGCTTATAAGTGTCTCAATGAGCTTTGTACAAGTTTGACGAACTTATGAAACATCTAACAACGCGTTTCTAGGACTCTAAACCAAGTTTCATGCAACATGAGTGCATATAAGTGTCTCAATGAGCTTTGTACAAGTTTGACGAACTTATGAAACATCTAACAACGCGTTTCTAGGACTCTAAACCAAGTTTCATGCAACATGAGTGCTTATAAGTGTCTCAATGAGCTTTGTACTAGTTTGACGAACTTATGAAACATCTAACAACGCGTTTCTAGGACTCTAAACCAAGTTTCATGCAACATGAGTGCTTATAAGTGTCTCAATGAGCTTTGTACAAGTTTGACGAACTTATGAAACATCTAACAACGCGTTTCTAGGACTCTAAACAAAGTTGCATGCAACATGAGTGCATATAAGTGTCTCAATGAGCTTTGTACAACTTTAACGAACTTATGAAACATCTAACAACGCGTTTCTAGGACTCTAAACCAAGTTTCATGCAACATGAGTGCTTATAAGTGTCTCAATGAGCTTTGTACTTGTTTGACGAACTTATGAAACATCTAACAACGCGTTTCTAGGACTCAAAGTTAAACCAAGTTTCATGCAACATGAGTCCTTATAAGTGTCTCAATGAGCTTTGTATAATTTTGACGAACTTATGAAACATCTAACAACGCGTTTCTAGGACTCTAAACCAAGTTTCATGCAACATGAGTGCTTATAAGTGTCTCAATGAGCTTTGTACTAGTTTGACGAACTTAGGAAACATCTAACAATGCGGTTTCTAGGACTCTAAACCAAGTTTCATAAAACATGAGTGCTTATAAGTGTCTCAATGAGCTTTGTACAATTTTGACGAACTTATGAAACATCTAACAACGCGTTTCTAGGACTCTAAACCAAGTTTCATGCAACATGAGTGCTTATAAGTGTCTCAATGAGCTTTGTACAAGTTTGACGAACTTATGAAACATCTAACAACGTGGTTGCTATGACTCTAAACCAAGTTTCATGCAACATGAGTGCTTATAAGTGTCTCAATGAGCTTTGTACAAGTTTGACGAACTTATGAAACATCTAACAACGCGTTTCTAGGACTCTAAACCAAGTTTCATGCAACATGAGTGCTTATAAGTGTCTCAATGAGCTTTGTACAAGTTTGACGAACTTATGAAACATCTAACAACGCGTTTCTAGGACTCTAAACCAAGTTTCATGCAACATGAGTACTTATAAGTGTCTCAATGAGCTTTGTACAAGATTGACGAACTTATGAAACATCTAACAACACGTTTCTAGGACTCTAAACCAAGTTTCATGCAACATGAGTGCTTATAAGTGTCTCAATGAGCTTTGTACTTGTTTGAAGAACTTATGAAACATCTAACAACGCGTTTCTAGGACTCTAAACCAAGTTTCATGCAACATGAGTGCTTATAAGTGTCTCAATGAGCTTTGTACTAGTTTGACGAACTTATGAAACATCTAACAACGCGTTTCTAGGAGTCTTAACAAAGTTGCATTCAACATGAGTGCATATAAGTGTCTCAATGAGCTTTGTACAACTTTAACGAACTTATGAAACATCTAACAACGCGTTTCTAGGACTCTAAACCAAGTTTCATGCAACATGAGTGCTTATAAGTGTCTCAATGAGCTTTGTACTTGTTTGACGAACTTATGAAACATCTAACAACGCGTTTCTAGGACTCTAAACCAAGTTTCATGCAACATGAGTGCTTATAAGTGTCTCAATGAGCTTTGTACAAGTGTGACGAACTTATGAAACATCTAACAACGCGTTTCTAGGACTCTAAACCAAGGTTCATGCAACATGAGTGCTTATAAGTGTCTCAATGAGCTTTGTACAAGTTTGACGAACTTATGAAACATCTAACAACGCGTTTCTAGGACTCTAAACCAAGTTTCATGCAACATGAGTGCTTATAAGTGTCTCAATGAGCTTTGTACTAGTTTGGCGAACTTATGAAACATCTAATAACGCCTTTCTAGGACTCTAAACCAAGTTTCATGCAACATGAGTGCTTATAAGTGTCTCAATGAGCTTTTAACTAGTTTGGCGAACTTATGAAACATCTAACAACGCGTTTCTAGGACTCTAAACCAAGTTTCATGCAACATGAGTGCTTATAAGTGTCTCAATGAGCTTTTAACTAGTTTGACGAACTGATGAAACATCTAACAACGCGTTTCTAGGACTCTAAACCAAGTTTCATGCAACATGAGTGCTTATAAGTGTCTCAATGAGCTTTTAACTAGTTTGGCGAACTTATGAAACATCTAACAACGCGTTTCTAGGACTCTAAACCAAGTTTCATGCAACATGAGTGCTTATAAGTGTCTCAATGAGCTTTGTACAAGTTTGACGAACTTATGAAACATCTAACAACGCGTTTCTAGGACTCTAAACCAAGTTTCATGCAACATGAGTGCTTATAAGTGTCTCAATGAGCTTTGTACTAGTTTGAAGAACTTATGAAACATCTAACAACGCGTTTCTAGGACTCTAAACCAAGTTTCATGCAACATGAGTGCTTATAAGTGTCTCAATGAGCTTTGTACTAGTTTGACGAACTTATGAAACATCTAACAACGCGTTTCTAGGACTCTAAACCAAGTTTCATGCAACATGAGTGCTTATAAGTGTCTCAATGAGCTTTGTACTAGTTTGACGAACTTATGAAACATCTAACAACGCGTTTCTAGGACTCTAAACCAAGTTTCATGCAACATGAGTGCTTATAAGTGTCTCAATGAGCTTTGTACTAGTTTGACGAACTTATGAAACATCTAACAACGCGTTTCTAGGACTCTAAACCAAGTTTCATGCAACATGAGTGCTTATAAGTGTCTCAATGAGCTTTGTACAAGTTTGACGAACTTATGAAACATCTAACAACGCGTTTCTAGGACTCTAAACCAAGTTTCATGCAACATGAGTGCTTATAAGTGTCTCAATGAGCTTTGTACTAGTTTGACGAACTTATGAAACATCTAACAACGCGTTTCTAGGACTCTAAACCAAGTTTCATGCAACATGAGTGCTTATAAGTGTCTCAATGAGCTTTGTACAAGTTTGACGAACTTATGAAACATCTAACAACGCGTTTCTAGGACTCTAAACCAAGTTTCATGCAACATGAGTGCTTATAAGTGTCTCAATGAGCTTTGTACTAGTTTGACGAACTTATGAAACATCTAACAACGCGTTTCTAGGACTCTAAACCAAGTTTCATGCAACATGAGTGCTTATAAGTGTCTCAATGAGCTTTGTACAAGTTTGACGAACTTATGAAACATCTAACAACGCGTTTCTAGGACTCTAAACCAAGTTTCATGCAACATGAGTGCTTATAAGTGTCTCAATGAGCTTTGTACTAGTTTGACGAACTTATGAAACATCTAACAACGCGTTTCTAGGACTCTAAACCAAGTTTCATGCAACATGAGTGCTTATAAGTGTCTCAATGAGCTTTGTACTAGTTTGACGAACTTATGAAACATCTAACAACGCGTTTCTAGGACTCTAAACCAAGTTTCATGCAACATGAGTGCTTATAAGTGTCTCAATGAGCTTTGTACAAGTTTGACGAACTTATGAAACATCTAACAACGCGTTTCTAGGACTCTAAACCAAGTTTCATGCAACATGAGTGCTTATAAGTGTCTCAATGAGCTTTGTACTAGTTTGACGAACTTATGAAACATCTAACAACGCGTTTCTAGGACTCTAAACCAAGTTTCATGCAACATGAGTGCTTATAAGTGTCTCAATGAGCTTTGTACAAGTTTGACGAACTTATGAAACATCTAACAACGCGTTTCTAGGACTCTAAACCAAGTTTCATGCAACATGAGTGCTTATAAGTGTCTCAATGAGCTTTGTACTTGTTTGACGAACTTATGAAACATCTAACAACGCGTTTCTAGGACTCTAAACCAAGTTTCATGCAACATGAGTGCTTATAAGTGTCTCAATGAGCTTTGTACTAGTTTGACGAACTTATGAAACATCTAACAACGCGTTTCTAGGACTCTAAACCAAGTTTCATGCAACATGAGTGCTTATAAGTGTCTCAATGAGCTTTGTACAAGTTTGACGAACTTATGAAACATCTAACAACGCGTTTCTAGGACTCTAAACCAAGTTTCATGCAACATGAGTGCTTATAAGTGTCTCAATGAGCTTTGTACAAGTTTGACGAACTTATGAAACATCTAACAACGCGTTTCTAGGACTCTAAACCAAGTTTCATGCAACATGAGTGCTTATAAGTGTCTCAATGAGCTTTGTACTAGTTTGACGAACTTATGAAACATCTAACAACGCGTTTCTAGGACTCTAAACCAAGTTTCATGCAACATGAGTGCTTATAAGTGTCCTCAATGAGCTTTGTACAAGTTTGACGAACTTATGAAACATCTAACAACGCGTTTCTAGGACTCTAAACCAAGTTTCATGCAACATGAGTGCTTATAAGTGTCTCAATGAGCTTTGTACAAGTTTGACGAACTTATGAAACATCTAACAACGCGTTTCTAGGACTCTAAACCAAGTTTCATGCAACATGAGTGCTTATAAGTGTCTCAATGAGCTTTGTACTAGTTTGACGAACTTATGAAACATCTAACAACGCCTTTCTAGGACTCTAAACCAAGTTTCATGCAACATGAGTGCTTATAAGTGTCTCAATGAGCTTTGTACAAGTTTGACGAACTTATGAAACATCTAACAACGCGTTTCTAGGACTCTAAACCAAGTTTCATGCAACATGAGTGCTTATAAGTGTCTCAATGAGCTTTGTACTAGTTTGACGAACTTATGAAACATCTAACAACGCGTTTCTAGGACTCTAAACCAAGTTTCATGCAACATGAGTGCTTATAAGTGTCTCAATGAGCTTTGTACTAGTTTGACGAACTTATGAAACATCTAACAACGCGTTTCTAGGACTCTAAACCAAGTTTCATGCAACATGAGTGCTTATAAGTGTCTCAATGAGCTTTGTACTAGTTTGACGAACTTATGAAACATCTAACAACGCGTTTCTAGGACTCTAAACCAAGTTTCATGCAACATGAGTGCTTATAAGTGTCTCAATGAGCTTTGTACAAGTTTGACGAACTTATGAAACATCTAACAACGCGTTTCTAGGACTCTAAACCAAGTTTCATGCAACATGAGTGCTTATAAGTGTCTCAATGAGCTTTGTACTAGTTTGACGAACTTATGAAACATCTAACAACGCGTTTCTAGGACTCTAAACCAAGTTTCATGCAACATGAGTGCTTATAAGTGTCTCAATGAGCTTTGTACTAAGTTTGACGAACTTATGAAACATCTAACAACGCGTTTCTAGGACTCTAAACCAAGTTTCATGCAACATGAGTGCTTATAAGTGTCTCAATGAGCTTTGTACTAGTTTGACGAACTTATGAAACATCTAACAACGCGTTTCTAGGACTCTAAACCAAGTTTCATGCAACATGAGTGCTTATAAGTGTCTCAATGAGCTTTGTACAAGTTTGACGAACTTATGAAACATCTAACAACGCGTTTCTAGGACTCTAAACCAAGTTTCATGCAACATAAGTGCTTATAAGTGTCTCAATGAGCTTTGTACAAGTTTGACGAACTTATG
Organism: Cochlearia excelsa; assembly: GCA_963556525.1. Taxonomy (NCBI): domain Eukaryota; kingdom Viridiplantae; phylum Streptophyta; class Magnoliopsida; order Brassicales; family Brassicaceae; genus Cochlearia; species Cochlearia excelsa. Next base: position 9,265 of record CAUVZT010000058.1, read on the forward strand.
AAACATCTAACAACGCGTTTCTAGGACTCTAAACCAAACAATGAGTGCTTATAAGTGTCTCAATGAGCTTTGTACAAGTTTGACGAACTTATGAAACATCTAACAACGCGTTTCTAGGACTCTAAACCAAGTTTCATGCAACATGAGTGCTTATAAGTGTCTCAATGAGCTTTGTACTAGTTTGACGAACTTATGAAACATCTAACAACGCGTTTCTAGGACTCTAAACCAAGTTTCATGCAACATGAGTGCTTATAAGTGTCTCAATGAGCTTTGTACAAGTTTGACGAACTTATGAAACATCTAACAACGCGTTTCTAGGACTCTAAACCAAGTTTCATGCAACATGAGTGCTTATAAGTGTCTCAATGAGCTTTGTACTAATTTGACGAACTTATGAAACATCTAACAACGCGTTTCTAGGACTCTAAACCAAGTTTCATGCAACATGAGTGCTTATAAGTGTCTCAATGAGCTTTGTACAAGTTTGACGAACTTATGAAACATCTAACAACGCGTTTCTAGGACTCTAAACCAAGTTTCATGCAACATGAGTGCTTATAAGTGTCTCAATGAGCTTTGTACAAGTTTGACGAACTTATGAAACATCTAACAACGCGTTTCTAGGACTCTAAACCAAGTTTCATGCAACATGAGTGCTTATAAGTGTCTCAATGAGCTTTGTACTAGTTTGACGAACTTATGAAACATCTAACAACGCGTTTCTAGGACTCTAAACCAAGTTTCATGCAACATGAGTGCTTATAAGTGTCTCAATGAGCTTTGTACTAGTTTGACGAACTTATGAAACATCTAACAACGCGGTTTCTAGGACTCTAAACCAAGTTTCATGCAACATGAGTGCTTATAAGTGTCTCAATGAGCTTTGTACTAGTTTGACGAACTTATGAAACATCTAACAACGCGTTTCTAGGACTCTAAACCAAGTTTCATGCAACATGAGTGCTTATAAGTGTCTCAATGAGCTTTGTACTAGTTTGACGAACTTATGAAACATCTAACAACGCGTTTCTAGGACTCTAAACCAAGTTTCATGCAACATGAGTGCTTATAAGTGTCTCAATGAGCTTTGTACAAGTTTGACGAACTTATGAAACATCTAACAACGTGGTTTCTAGGACTCTAAACCAAGTTTCATGCAACATGAGTGCTTATAAGTGTCTCAATGAGCTTTGTACAAGTTTGACGAACTTATGAAACATCTAACAACGCGTTTCTAGGACTCTAAACCAAGTTTCATGCAACATGAGTGCTTATAAGTGTCCTCAATGAGCTTTGTACAACTTTGACGAACTTATGAAACATCTAACAACGCGTTTCTAGGACTCTAAACCAAGTTTCATGCAACATGAGTGCTTATAAGTGTCTCAATGAGCTTTGTACAAGTTTGACGAACTTATGAAACATCTAACAACGCGTTTCTAGGACTCTAAACCAAGTTTCATGCAACATGAGTGCTTATAAGTGTCTCAATGAGCTTTGTACTAGTTTGACGAACTTATGAAACATCTAACAACGCGTTTCTAGGACTCTAAACCAAGTTTCATGCAACATGAGTGCTTATAAGTTTCTCAATGAGCTTTGTACAAGTTTGACGAACTTATGAAACATCTAACAACGCGTTTCTAGGACTCTAAACCAAGTTTCATGCAACATGAGTGCTTATAAGTGTCTCAGTGAGCTTTGTACTAATTTGACGAACTTATGAAACATCTAACAACGCGTTTCTAGGACTCTAAACCAAGTTTCATGCAACATGAGTGCTTATAAGTGTCTCAATGAGCTTTGTACTAGTTTGACGAACTTATGAAACATCTAACAACGCGTTTCTAGGACTCTAAACCAAGTTTCATGCAACATGAGTGCTTATAAGTGTCTCAATGAGCTTTGTACAAGTTTGACGAACTTATGAAACATCTAACAACGCGTTTCTAGGACTCTAAACCAAGTTTCATGCAACATGAGTGCTTATAAGTGTCTCAATGAGCTTTGTACTAGTTTGACGAACTTATGAAACATCTAACAACGCGTTTCTAGGAGTCTTAACCAAGTTTCATGCAACATGAGTGCATATAAGTGTCTCAATGAGCTTTGTACAAGTTTGACGAACTTATGAAACATCTAACAACGCGTTTCTAGGACTCTAAACCAAGTTTCATGCAACATGAGTGCTTATAAGTGTCTCAATGAGCTTTGTACTAGTTTGACGAACTTATGAAACATCTAACAACGCGTTTCTAGGACTCTAAACCAAGTTTCATGCAACATGAGTGCTTATAAGTGTCTCAATGAGCTTTGTACAAGTTTGACGAACTTATGAAACATCTATCAACGCGTTTCTAGGACTCTAAACCAAGTTTCATGCAACATGAGTGCTTATAAGTGTCTCAATGAGCTTTGTACTAGTTTGACGAACTTATGAAACATCTAACAACGCGTTTCTAGGACTCTAAACCAAGTTTCATGCAACATGAGTGCTTATAAGTGTCTCAATGAGTTTTGTACTAGTTTGACGAACTTATGAAACATCTAACAACGCGTTTCTAGGACTCTAAACCAAGTTTCATGCAACATGAGTGCTTATAAGTGTCTCAATGAGCTTTGTACTAGTTTGACGAACTTATGAAACATCTAACAACGCGTTTCTAGGACTCTAAACCAAGTTTCATGCAACATGAGTGCTTATAAGTGTCTCAATGAGCTTTGTACAAGTTTGACGAACTTATGAAACATCTAACAACGCGTTTCTAGGACTCTAAACCAAGTTTCATGCAACATGAGTGCTTATAAGTGTCTCAATGAGCTTTGTACAAGTTTGACGAACTTATGAAACCTCTAGCAACGCGTTTCTAGGACTCTAAACCAAGTTTCATGAAACATGAGTACTTATAAGTGTCTCAATGAGCTTTGTACAATTTTAACGAACTTATGAAACATCTAACAACACGGTTTCTAGGACTCTAAACCAAGTTTCATGCAACATGAGTGCTTATAAGTGTCTCAATGATCTTTGTACTAGTTTGACGAACTTATGAAACATCTAACAACGCGTTTCTAGGACTCTAAACCAAGTTTCATGCAACATGAGTGCATATAAGTGTCTCAATGAGCTTTGTACAAGTTTGACGAACTTATGAAACATCTAACAACGCGTTTCTAGGACTTTAAACCAAGTTTCATGCAACATGAGTGCTTATAAGTGTCTCAATGAGCTTTGTACAAGTTTGACGAACTTATGAAACATCTAACAACGTGGTTTCTAGGACTCTAAACCAAGTTTCATGCAACATGAGTGCTTATAAGTGTCTCAATGAGATTTGTACTAGTTTGACGAACTTATGAAACATCTAACAACGCGTTTCTAGGACTCTAAACCAATTTCATGGAACATGAGTGCTTATAAGTGTCTCAATGAGCTTTGTACTAGTTTGACGACCTTATGAAACATCTAACAACGAGTTTCTAGGACTCTAAACCAAGTTTCATGCAACATGAGTGCATATAAGTGTCTCAATGAGTTTTGTACAAGTTTGACGAACTTATGAAACATCTAACAACGCGTTTCTAGGACTTTAAACCAAGTTTCATGCAACATGAGTGCTTATAAGTGTCTCAATGAGCTTTGTACAAGTTTGTCGAACTTATGAAACATCTAACAACGTGGTTGCTAGGACTCTAAACCAAGTTTCATGCAACATGAGTGCTTATAATTGTCTCAATGAGATTTGTACTAGTTTGACGAACTTATGAAACATCTAACAACGCGTTTCTAGGAGTCTTAACCAAGTTTCATGCAACATCAGTGCATATAAGTGGCTCAATGAGCTTTGTACAAGTTTGACAAACTTATGAAACATCTATCAACGCGTTTCTAAAACTCTAAACTAAGTTTCATGCAACATGAGTACTTATAAGTGTCTCAATGAGCTTTGTACTAGTTTGACGAACTTATGAAACATCTAACAACCCGTTTCTAGGAGTCTTAACAAAGTTGTATTCAACATGAGTGCATATAAGTGTGTCAATGATTTTTGTACAAGTTTAACGAACTTATGAAACATCTAACAACGTGTTTCTAGGACTCTAAACCAAGTTTCATGGAACATGAGTGCTTATAAGTGTCTCAATGAGCTTTGTACAACTTTAACGAATTTATGAAACATCTAACAACGCGTTTCTAGGACTCTAAACCAAGTTTCATGCAACATGAGTGCTTATAAGTGTCTCAATGAGCTTTGTACTTGTTTGACGAACTTATGAAACATCTAACAACGCGTTTCTAGGACTCTATACCAAGTTTCATGCAACATGAGTGCTTATAAGTGTCTCAATGAGCTTTGTACTAGTTTGACGAACTTATGAAACATCTAACAACGCGTTTCTAGGACTCTAAACCAAGTTTCATGCAACATGAGTGCTTATAAGTGTCTCAATGAGCTTTGTACAAGTTTCACGATCTTATGAAACATCTTACAACGTGTTTCTAGGACTCTAAACCAAGTTTCATGCAACATGAGTGCTTATAAGTGTCTCAATGAGCTTTGTACTAGTTTGACGAACTTATGAAACATCAAACAACGCGTTTCTAGGACTCTAAACCAAGTTTCATGCAACATGAATGCTTATAAGTGTCTCAATGATCTTTGTACTAGTTTGACAAATTTATAAAACATCTAACAACGCGTTTCTAGGACTCTAAACCAAGTTTCATGCAACATGAGTGCTTATAAGTGTCTCAATGAGCTTTGTACAAGTTTGACGAACTTATGAAACATCTAACAACTCGTTTCTAGGACTCTAAACCAAGTTTCATGCAACATGAGTGGTTATAAGTGTCTCAATGAGCTTTGTATTAGTTTGATGAACTTATGAAACATCTAACAACGCGTTTCAAGGAATTTAAACCAAGTTTCATGCAACATGAGTGCTTATAAGTGTCTCAATGAGCTTTGTACAAGTTTGAAGAACCTATGAAACATCTAACAACGTGGTTGCTAGGACTCTAAACCAAGTTTCATGCAACATGAGTGCTTATAAGTGTGTCAATGAGTTTTGTACAAGTTTGACGAACTTATGAAACAACTAACAACGCCTTTCTAGAACTCTAAACCAAGTTTCATGCTACATGATTGCTTATAAGTTCCTCAATGAGCTTTGTACAAGTTTGACGAACTTATGAAACATCTAACAACGCGTTTCTAGGAGTCTTAACCAAGTTTCATTCAACATGAGTGCATATAAGTGTCTCAATGAGCTTTGTACAAGTTTGACGAACTTATGAAACATCTAACAACGCGTTTCTAGGACTCTAAACCAAGTTTCATGCAACATGAGTGCTTATAAGTGTCTCAATGAGCTTTGTACTTGTTTGACGAACTTATGAAACATCTAACAACGCGTTTCTATGACTCTAAACCAAGTTTCATGAAACATGAGTGCTTATAAGTGGCTCAATGAGCTTTGTACAAGTTTGGCGAACTTATGAAACATCTAACAACGCGGTTTCTAGGACTCTAAACCAAGTTTCATGCAACATGAGTGCATATAAGTGTCTCAATGAGCTTTGTACTAGTTTGACGAACTTATGAAACATCTAACAACACGTTTCTAGGACTTTAAACCAAGTTTCATGCAACATGAGTGCTTATAAGTGTCTCAATGAGCTTTGTACAAGTTTGACGAACTTATGAAACATCTAACAACGTGGTTGCTAGGACTCTAAACCAAGTTTCATGCAACATGAGTGTTTATAATTGTCTCAATGAGATTTGTACTAGTTTGACGAACTTATGAAACATCTAACAACGCGTTTCTAGGAGTCTTAACCAAGTTTCATGCAACATCAGTGCATATAAGTGTCTCAATGAGCTTTGTAAAAGTTTGACGAACTTATGAAACATCTATCAACGCGTTTCTAGAACTCTAAACCAAGTTTCATGCAACATGGGTACTTATAAGTGTCTCAATGAGCTTTGTACTAGTTTGACGAACTTATGAAACATCTAACAACCCGTTTCTAGGAGTCTTAACAAAGTTGTATTCAACATGAGTGCATATAAGTGTCTCAATGATTTTTATACAAGTTTAACGAACTTATGAAACATCTAACAACGTGTTTCTAGGACTCTAAACCAAGTTTCATGGAACATGAGTGCTTATAAGTGTCTCAATGAGCTTTGTACTAGTTTGACGAACTTATGAAACATCTAACAACGAGTTTCTAGGAGTCTTAACAAAGTTGCATTCAACATGAGTGCATATAAGTGTCTCAATGAGCTTTGTACAACTTTAACGAACTTATGAAAAATCTAAAAAGCGTTTCCAGAACTCTTAACCAAGTTTCATGCAACATGAGTGCTTATAAGTGTCTCAATGAGCTTTGTACTTGTTTGACGAACTTATGAAACATATAACAACGCGTTTCTAGGAGTCTTAACCAAGTTTCATTCAACATGAGTGAATATAAGTTTCTCAATGAGCTTTGTACAAGTTTGACGAACTTATGAAACATCTAACAACGCGTTTCTAAGATTCTAAACCAAGTTTCATGCAACATGACTGGTTATAAGTGTCTCAATGAGCTTTGTACTTGTTTGACGAACTTATGAAACATCTAACAACGCGTTTCTAGGACTCTAAACCAAGTTTCATGCAACATGAGTGCTTATAAGTGGCTCAATGAGTATTGTACTAGTTTGACGAACTTATGAAACATCTAACAACGCGATTTCTAAGACTCTAAACCAAGTTTCATGAACCATGAGTGCTTATAAGTGTCTCAATGAGCTTTGTACAGGTTTGGCGAACTTATGAAACATCTAACAACGCGGTTTCTAGGACTCTAAACCAAGTTTCATACAACATGAGTGCATGTAAGTGTCTCAATGAGCTTTGTACAAGTTTAAGGAACTTATGAAACATCTAACAACTCGTTTCTAGGACTCTAAACCAAGTTTCGTGCAACATGAGTGCTTATAATTGTCTCAATGAGATTTGTACTAGTTTGACGAACTTATGTAACATCTAACAACGCGTTTCTAGGAGTCTTAACCAAGTTTCATGCAACATCAGTGCATATAAGTGTCTCAATGAGCTTTGTACAAGTTTGACGAACTTATGAAACATCTATCAACGCGTTTCTAGAACTCTAAACCAAGTTTCATGCAACATGAGTACTTATAAGTTTCTCAATGAGCTTTGTATTAGTTTGACGAACTTATGAAACATCTAACAACCCGTTTCTAGGAGTCTTAACCAATTTTCATGCAACATCAGTGCATATAAGTGTCTTAATGAGCTTTGTACAAGTTTGACGAACTTATGAAACATCTATCAACGCGTTTCTAGAACTCTAAACCAAGTTTCATGCAACATGAGTACTTATAAGTGTCTCAATGAGCTTTGTACTAGTTTGACGAACTTATGAAACATCTAACTACCCGTTTCTAGGAGTCTTAACAAAGTTGCATTCAACATGAGTGCATATAAGTGTCTCAATGATTTTTGGTACAAGTTTAACGAACTTATGAAACATCTAACAACGTGTTTCTAGGACTCTAAACCAAGTTTCATGCAACATGAGTGATTATAAGTGTCTCAATGAGCTTTGTACTAGTTTGACGAACTTATGAATCATCTAACAACGCGTTTCTAGGACTCTAAACCAAGTTTCATGCAACATGAGTGCTTATAAGTGTCTCAATGAGCTTTTTACTTGTTTGAATAACTTATGAAACATCTAACAACGCGTTTCTAGGAGTCTTAACAAAGTTGCATTCAACATGAGTGCATATAAGTGTCTCAATGAGCTTTGTACAACTTTAACGAACTTATGAAACATCTAACAACGCATTTCTAGGACTCTAAACCAAGTTTCATGCAACATGAGTGCTTATAATTGTCTCAATGAGCTTTGTACTTGTTTGACGAACTTATGAAACATCTAACAACGCGTTTCTAGGACTCAAAACCAAGTTTCATGCAAAATGAGTGCTTATAAATGTTTCAATGAGCTTTCTACTAGTTTGACGAACTTATGAAAAATCTAACAACACGTTTCCAGGACTCTTAACCAAGTTTCATGCAACATGAGTGCTTATAATTGTCTCAATGAGCTTTGTACTTGTTTGACGAACTTATGAAACATCTAACAACGCGTTTCTAGGATTCTAAACCAAGTTTCATGCAACATGAGTTCTTATAAGTGGTTCAATGAGCTTTGTACTAGTTTGACGAACTTATGAAACATCTAACAACGCGATTTCTAAGACTCTAAACTAAGTTTCATGAACCATGAGTGCTTATAACTGTCTCAATGAGCTTTGTACAGGGGTTTGGCGAACTTATGAAACATCTAACAACGCGGTTTCTAGGACTCTAAACCAAGTTTCATGCAACATGACTGCATGTAAGTGTCTCAATGAGCTTTGTACAAGTTTAAGGAACTTTTGAAACATCTAACAACGCGTTTCTAGGACTTTAAACCAAGTTTCATGCAACATGAGTGCTTATAAGTGTCTCAATGAGCTTTGTACAAGTTTGACGAACTTATGAAACATCTAACAACGTGGTTGCTAGGACTCTAAACCAAGTTTCATGCAACATGAGTGATTATAATTGTCTCAATGAGATTTGTACTAGTTTGACGAACTTATGAAACATCTAACAACGCGTTTCTAGGAGTCTTAACCAAGTTTCATGCAAAATCAGTGCATATATGTGTCTCAATGAGCTTTGTACAAGTTTGACAAACTTATGAAACATCTATCAACGCGTTTCTAGAACTCTAAACCAAGTTTCATGCAACATGAGTACTTATAAGTGTCTCAATGAGCTTTGTACTAGTTTGACGAACTTATGAAACATCTAACAACCCGTTTCTAGAAGTCTTAACAAAGTTGCATTCAACATGAGTGCATATAAATGTCTCAATGATTTTTGGACAAGTTTAACGAACTTATGAAACATCTGACAACATGTTTCTAAGACTCTAAACCAAGTTTCATGCAACATGAGTGCTTATAAGTGTCTCAATGAGCTTTTTACTTGTTTGAAGAACTTATGAAACATCTAACAACGCGTTTCTAGGACTCTAAATCAAGTTTCATGAAACATGAGTACTTATAAGTGGCTCAATGAGCTTTGTACTAGTTTGACGAACTTATGAAACATCTAACAACGCGGTTTCTAGGACTCTAAACCAAGTTTCATCCAACATGAGTGCTTATAAGTGTCTCAATTAGCCTTGTACTAGTTTGACGAACTTATGAAACATCTAACAACGCGTTTCTAGGATTCTAAACCAAGTTTCATGCAACATGAGTGCTTATAAGTGTCTCAATGAGCTTTGTACTAGTTTGACGAACTTATGAAACATCTAACAACGCGTTTCTAGAAGTCTTAACAAAGTTGCATTCAACATGAGTGCATATAAGTGTCTCAATGAGCTTTGTACAACTTTAACGAACTTATGAAACATCTAACAACGCGGTTTCTAGGACTCTAAACCAAGTTTCATCCAACATGAGTGCTTATAAGTGTCTCAATGAGCCTTGTACTAGTTTGACGAACTTATGAAACATCTAACATCGCATTTCTAGGACTCTAAACCAAGTTTCATGCAATATGAGTGCTTATAAGTGTCTCAATGAGCTTTGTACTTGTTTGACGAACTTATGAAACATCTAACAACGTGTTTCTAGGACTCAAAACTAAGTTTCATGCAACATGAGTGCTTATAAGTGTCTCAATGAGCTTTGTACTAGTTTGACGAACTTATGAAAAATCAAACAACGCGTTTCCAAGACTCTTAACCAAGTTTCATGCAACATGAGTGCTTATAAGTGTCTCAATGAGCTTTGTACTTGTTTGACGAACTTATGAAACATCTAACAACGCGTTTCTAGGAGTCTTAACCAAGTTTCATTCAACATGAGTGCATATAAGTTTCTCAATGAGCTTTGTACAAGTTTGACGAACTTATGAAACATCTAATACTGCGTTTCTAGGATTCTAAACCAAGTTTCATGCAACATGACTGGTTATAAGTGTGTCAATGAGTTTTGTACTTGTTTGACGAACTTATGAAACATCTAACAACGCGTTTCTAGGACTCTAAACCAAGTTTCATGCAACATGAGTGCTTATAAGTGGCTCAATGAGCTTTGTACTAGTTTGACGAACTTATGAAACATCTAACAAAACGATTTCTAAGACTCTAAACCAAGTTTCATGAACCATGAGTGCTTATAAGTGTCTCAATGAGCTTTGTACAGGTTTGGCGAACTTATGAAACATCTAACAACGCGGTTTCTAGGACTCTAAACCAAGTTTCATGCAATATGAGTGCATGTAAGTGTCTCAATGAGGTTTGTACAAGTTTAAGGAACTTATGAAACATCTAACAACTCGTTTCTAGGACTCTAAACCAAGTTTCATGCAACATGAGTGCTTACAAGTGTCTCAATGAGCTTTGTACTAGTTTGACGAACTTATGAAACATCTAACAACGCGTTTCTAGGACTTTAAACCAAGTTTCATGCAACATGAGTGCTTATAAGTGTCTCAATGAGCTTTGTACTAGTTTGACGAACTTATGAAACATCTAACAACGCGTTTCTAGGACTCTAAACCAAGTTTCATGCAACATGAGTGCTTATAAGTGTCTCAATGAGCTTTGTACTAGTTTGACGAACTTATGAAACATCTAACAACGCGTTTCTAGGACTCTAAACCAAGTTTCATGCAACATGAGTGCATATAAGTGTTTCAATGAGCTTTGTACAAGTTTGGCGAACTTATGAAACATCTAACAACGCGGTTTCTAGGACTCTAAACCAAGTTTCATGCAACATGAGTGCTTATAAGTGTCTCAATGAGCTTTGTATTAGTTTGACGAACTTATGAAACATCTAACAACCCGTTTCTAGGACTCTTAACCAAGTTTCATGCAACATGAGTGCTTATAAGTGTCTCAATGAGGTTTGTACAAGTTTGACGAACTTATGAAACATCTAACAACGTGTTTCTAGGACTCTAAACCAAGTTTCATGCAACATGAGTGCTTATAAGTGTTTCAATGAGCTTTGTACTTGTTTGACGAACTTATGAAACATCTAACAACGCGTTTCTATGACTCTAAACCAAGTTTCATGAAACATGAGTGCTTATAAGTGGCTCAATGAGCTTTTTACAAGTTTGGCGAACTTATGAAACATCTAACAACGCGGTTTCTAGGACTCTAAACCAAGTTTCATGCAACATGAGTGCATATAAGTGTCTCAATGAGCTTTGTACAAGTTTAAGGAACTTATGAAACATCTAACAACGCGTTTCTAGGACTCTAAACCAAGTTTCATGCAACATGAGTGCTTATAAGTGTCTCAATGAGCTTTGTACTAGTTTGACGAACTTATGAAACATCTAACAACGCGTTTCTAGGACTTTAAACCAAGTTTCATGCAACATGAGTGCTTATAAGTGTCTCAATGAGCTTTGTACAAGTTTGACGAACTTATGAAACATCTAACAACGTGGTTGCTAGGACTCTAAACCAAGTTTCATGCAACATGAGTGCTTATAATTGTCTCAATGAGATTTGTACTAGTTTAACGAACTTATGAAACATCTAACAACGCGTTTCTAGGAGTCTTAACCAAGTTTCATGCAACATCAGTGCATATAAGTGTCTCAATGAGCTTTGTACAAGTTTGACGAACTTATGAAACATCTATCAACGCGTTTCTAGAACTCTAAACCAAGTTTCATGCAACATGAGTACTTATAAGTGTCTCAATGAGCTTTGTACTAGTTTGACGAACTTATGAAACATCTAACAACCCGTTTCTAGGAGTCTTAACAAAGTTGCATTCAACATGAGTGCTTATAAGTGTCTCAATGATTTTTGTACAAGTTTAACGAACTTATGAAACATCTAACAACGTGTTTCTAGGACTCTAAACCAAGTTTCATGCAACATGAGTGCTTATAAGTGTCTCAATGAGCTTTGTACTAGTTTGACGAACTTATGAAACATCTAACAACGCGTTTCTAGGACTCTAAACCAAGTTTCATGCAACATGAGTGCTTATAAGTGTCTCAATGAGATTTGTACTAGTTTGACGAACTTATGAAACATCTAACAACGCGTTTCTAGGAATCTAAACCAAGTTTCATGCAACATGAGTACTTATAAGTGTCTCAATGAGCTTTGTACTTGTTTGACGAACTTATGAAACATCTAACAACGCGTTTCTAGTACTCTAAACAAAGTTTCATGCAACATGAGTGATTATAAGTGTCTCAATGGGCTTTGTACTAGTTTGACGAACTTATGAAACATCTAACAACGCGTTTCTGGAGTCTTAACAAAGTTGCATTCAACATGAGTGCATATAAGTGTCTCAATGAGCATTGTACAAGTTTAACGAACTTATGAAACATCTAACAACGCGTTTCTAGGACTCTAAACCAAGTTTCATGCAACATGAGTGCTTATAAGTGTCTCAATGAGCTTTGTACTAGTTTGACGAACTTATGAAACATCTAACAACGCGTTTCTAGGACTCTAAACCAAGTTTCATGCAACATGAGTGCTTATAAGTGTCTCAATGAGCTTTGTACTAGTTTGACGAACTTATGAAACATCTAACAACGCGTTTCTAGGACTCTAAACCAAGTTTCATGCAACATGAGTGCTTATAAGTGTCTCAATGAGCTTTGTACAAGTTTGACGAACTTATGAAACATCTAACAACGCGTTTCTAGGACTCTAAACCAAGTTTCATGCAACATGAGTGCTTATAAGTGTCTCAATGAGCTTTGTACTAGTTTGACGAACTTATGAAACATCTAACAACGCGTTTCTAGGAGTCTTAACCAAGTTTCATGCAACATGAGTGCATATAAGTGTCTCAATGAGCTTTGTACAAGTTTGACGAACTTATGAAACATCTATGAAACAACGCGTTTCTAGGACTCTAAACCAAGTTTCATGCAACATGAGTGCTTATAAGTGTCTCAATGAGCTTTGTACTAGTTTGACGAACTTATGAAACATCTAACAACGCGTTTCTAGGACTCTAAACCAAGTTTCATGCAACATGAGTGCTTATAAGTGTCTCAATGAGCTTTGTACTAGTTTGACGAACTTATGAAACATCTAACAACGCGTTTCTAGGACTCTAAACCAAGTTTCATGCAACATGAGTGCTTATAAGTGTCTCAATGAGCTTTGTACAAGTTTGACGAACTTATGAAACATCTAACAACGTGGTTGCTAGGACTCTAAACCAAGTTTCATGCAACATGAGTGCTTATAATTGTCTCAATGAGATTTGTACTAGTTTAACGAACTTATGAAACATCTAACAACGCGTTTCTAGGACTCTAAACCAAGTTTCATGCAACATGAGTGCATATAAGTGTCTCAATGAGCTTTGTACAAGTTTGACGAACTTATGAAACATCTAACAACGCGTTTCTAGGACTCTAAACCAAGTTTCATGCAACATGAGTACTTATAAGTGTCTCAATGAGCTTTGTACTAGTTTGACGAACTTATGAAACATCTAACAACCCGTTTCTAGGACTCTTAACAAAGTTTCATGCAACATGAGTGCTTATAAGTGTCTCAATGATTTTTGTACAAGTTTAACGAACTTATGAAACATCTAACAACGTGTTTCTAGGACTCTAAACCAAGTTTCATGCAACATGAGTGCTTATAAGTGTCTCAATGAGCTTTGTACTAGTTTTACGAACTTATGAAACATCTAACAACGCGTTTCTAGGACTCTAAACCAAGTTTCATGCAACATGAGTGCTTATAAGTGTCTCAATGAGCTTTGTACTAGTTTGACGAACTTATGAAACATCTAACAACGCGTTTCTAGGACTCTAAACCAAGTTTCATGCAACATGAGTGCTTATAAGTGTCTCAATGAGCTTTGTACTAGTTTGACGAACTTATGAAACATCTAACAACGCGTTTCTAGGACTCTAAACCAAGTTTCATGCAACATGAGTGCTTATAAGTGTTTCAATGAGCTTTGTACTTGTTTGACGAACTTATGAAACATCTAACAACGCGTTTCTAGTACTCTAAACAAAGTTTCATGCAACATGAGTGCTTATAAGTGTCTCAATGAGCTTTGTACTAGTTTGACGAACTTATGAAACATCTAACAACCCGTTTCTAGGAGTCTAAACAAAGTTGCATTCAACATGAGTGCTTATAAGTGTCTCAATGATTTTTGTACAAGTTTAACGAACTTATGAAACATCTAACAACGTGTTTCTAGGACTCTAAACCAAGTTTCATTCAACATGAGTGCTTATAAGTGTCTCAATGAGCTTTGTACTAGTTTGACGAACTTATGAAACATCTAACAACGCGTTTCTAGGACTTTAAACCAAGTTTCATGCAACATGAGTGCTTATAAGTGTCTCAATGAGCTTTGTACAAGTTTGACAAACTTATGAAACATCTAACAACGCGTTTCTAGGACTCTAAACCAAGTTTCATACAACATGACTGCTTATAAGTGTCTCACTGAGCTTTGTACTTGTTTGACGAACTTATGAAACTTCTAACAACGCGTTTTTAGGACTCTAAACTATGTTTCGTGCAACATGAGTGCTTATAAGTGTCTCAATGAGCTTTGTACAAGTTTGACGAACTTATGAAACATCTAACAACGCGTTTCTAGGACTCTAAACCAAGTTTCATGCAACATGAGTGCTTATAAGTGTCTCAATGAGCTTTGTACTAGTTTGACGAACTTATGAAACATCTAACAACGCGTTTCTAGGACTTTAAACCAAGTTTCATGCAACATGAGTGCTTATAAGTGTCTCAATGAGCTTTGTACAAGTTTGACGAACTTATGAAACATCTAACAACGTGGTTTCTAGGACTCTAAACCAAGTTTCATCCAACATGAGTGCTTATAAGTGTCTCAATGAGATTTGTACTAGTTTAACGAACTTATAAAACATCTAACAACGCGTTTCTAGGAGTCTTAACCAAGTTTCATGCAACATCAGTGCATATAAGTGTCTCAATGAGCTTTGTACAAGTTTGACGAACTTATGAAACATCTAACAACGCGTTTCTAGGACTCTAAACCAAGTTTCATGCAACATGAGTACTTATAAGTGTCTCAATGAGCTTTGTACTAGTTTGACGAACTTATGAAACATCTAACAACGCGTTTCTAGGACTCTTAACAAAGTTTCATGCAACATGAGTGCGTATAAGTGTCTCAATGAGCTTTGTACAAGTTTGACGAACTTATGAAACATCTAACAACGTGTTTCTAGGACTCTAAACCAAGTTTCATGCAACATGAGTGCTTATAAGTGTCTCAATGAGCTTTGTACTAGTTTGACGAACTTATGAAACATCTAACAACGCGTTTCTAGGACTCTAAACCAAGTTTCATGCAACATGAGTGCTTATAAGTGTCTCAATGAGCTTTGTACTAGTTTGACGAACTTATGAAACATCTAACAACGCGTTTCTAGGACTCTAAACCAAGTTTCATGCAACATGAGTGCTTATAAGTGTCTCAATAAGCTTTGTACTAGTTTGACGAACTTATGAAACATCTAACAACGCGTTTCTAGGACTCTAAACCAAGTTTCATGCAACATGAGTACTTATAAGTGTCTCAATGAGCTTTGTACTTGTTTGACGAACTTATGAAACATCTAACAACGCGTTTCTAGTACTCTAAACAAAGTTTCATGCAACATGAGTGCTTATAAGTGTCTCAATGAGCTTTGTACTAGTTTGACGAACTTATGAAACATCTAACAACTCGTTTCTGGAGTCTTAACAAAGTTGCATTCAACATGAGTGCATATAAATGTCTCAATGAGCTTTGTACAACTTTAACGAACTTACGAAACATCTAACAACGCGTTTCTAGGACTCTAAACCAAGTTTCATGAAACATGAGTGCTTATAAGTGGCTCAATGAGCTTTGTACTAGTTTGACGAACTTATGAAACATCTAACAACGCGGTTTCTAGGACTCTAAACCAAGTTTCATGCAACATGAGTGCTTATAAGTGTCTCAATGAGCTTTGTACTAGTTTGACGAACTTATGAAACATCTAACAACGCGTTTCTAGGACTCTAAACCAAGTTTCATGCAACATGAGTTCTTATAAGTGTCTCAATGAGCTTTGTACTAGTTTGACGAACTTAGGAAACATCTAGCAATGCTGTTTCTAGGACTCTAAACCAAGTTTCATAAAACATGAGTGCTTATAAGTGTCTCAATGAGCTTTGTACTAGTTTGACGAACTTATGAAACATCTAACAACGCGGTTTCTAGGACTCTAAACCAAGTTTCATTCAACATGAGTGCTTATAAGTGTCTCAATAAGCTTTGTACTAGTTTGACGAACTTATGAAACATCTAACAACGCGTTTCTAGGACTCTAAACCAAGTTTCATGCAACATGAGTGCTTATAAGTGTCTCAATGAGCTTTGTACTAGTTTGACGAACTTATGAAACATCTAACAATGCGGTTTCTAGGACTCTAAACCAAGTTTCATAAAACATGAGTGCTTATAAGTGTCTCAATGAGCTTTGTACAAGTTTGACAAACTTATGAAACATCTAACAACGCGTTTCTAGGACTCTAAACCAAGTTTCATGCAACATGATTGCTTATAAGTGTCTCACTGAGCTTTGTATTTTTTTGACGGAATTATGAAACTTCTAACAACGCGTTTCTAGGACTCTAAACCAAGTTTCATGCAACATGAGTGCTTATAAGTGTCTCAATGAGCTTTGTACAAGTTTGACGAACTTATGAAACATCTAACAACGCGTTTCTAGGACTCTAAACCAAGTTTCATGCAACATGAGTGCTTATAAGTGTCTCAATGAGCTTTGTACTAGTTTGACGAACTTATGAAACATCTAACAACGCGTTTCTAGGACTCTAAACCAAGTTTCATGCAACATGAGTGCTTATAAGTATCTCAATGAGCTTTGTACAAGTTTGACGAACTTATGAAACATCTAACAACGTGGTTTCTAGGACTCTAAACCAAGTTTCATGCAACATGAGTGCTTATAAGTGTCTCAATGAGCTTTGTACTAGTTTGACGAACTTATGAAACATCTAACAACGCGTTTCTAGGACTCTAAACCAAGTTTCATGCAACATGAGTGCTTATAAGTGTCTCAATGAGCTTTGTACTAGTTTGACGAACTTATGAAACATCTAACAACGCGTTTCTAGGACTCTAAACCAAGTTTCATGCAACATGAGTGCTTATAAGTGTCTCAATGAGCTTTGTACTATGAGTTATGACGAACTTATGAAACTAACAACGCGTTTCTAGGACTCTAAACCAAGTTTCATGCAACATGAGTGCTTATAAGTGTCTCAATGAGCTTTGTACAAGTTTGACGAACTTATGAAACATCTAACAACGCGTTTCTAGGACTCTAAACCAAGTTTCATGCAACATGAGTGCTTATAAGTGTCTCAATGAGCTTTGTACTAGTTTGACGAACTTATGAAACATCTAACAACGCGTTTCTAGGACTCTAAACCAAGTTTCATGCAACATGAGTGCTTATAAGTGTCTCAATGAGCTTTGTACTAGTTTGACGAACTTATGAAACATCTAACAACGCGTTTCTAGGACTCTAAACCAAGTTTCATGCAACATGAGTGCTTATAAGTGTCTCAATGAGCTTTGTACTAGTTTGACGAACTTATGAAACATCTAACAACGCGTTTCTAGGACTCTAAACCAAGTTTCATGCAACATGAGTGCTTATAAGTGTCTCAATGAGCTTTGTACTAGTTTGACGAACTTATGAAACATCTAACAACGCGTTTCTAGGACTCTAAACCAAGTTTCATGCAACATGAGTGCTTATAAGTGTCTCAATGAGCTTTGTACTAGTTTGACGAACTTATGAAACATCTAACAACGCGTTTCTAGGACTCTAAACCAAGTTTCATGCAACATGAGTGCTTATAAGTGTCTCAATGAGCTTTGTACTAGTTTGACGAACTTATGAAACATCTAACAACGCGTTTCTAGGACTCTAAACCAAGTTTCATGCAACATGAGTGCTTATAAGTGTCTCAATGAGCTTTGTACTAGTTTGACGAACTTATGAAACATCTAACAACGCGTTTCTAGGACTCTAAACCAAGTTTCATGCAACATGAGTGCTTATAAGTGTCTCAATGAGCTTTGTACTAGTTTGACGAACTTATGAAACATCTAACAACGCGTTTCTAGGACTTTAAACCAAGTTTCATGCAACATGAGTGCTTATAAGTGTCTCAATGAGCTTTGTACAAGTTTGACGAACTTATGAAACATCTAACAACGTGGTTTCTAGGACTCTAAACCACGTTTCATGCATCATGAGTGCTTATACGTGTCTCAATGAGCTTTGTACTAGTTTGACGAACTTATGAAACATCTAACAACGCGTTTCTAGGACTCTAAACCAAGTTTCATGCAACATGAGTGCTTATAAGTGTCTCAATGAGCTTTGTACAAGTTTGACGAACTTATGAAACATCTAACAACGCGTTTCTAGGACTCTAAACCAAGTTTCATGCAACATGAGTGCTTATAAGTGTCTCAATGAGCTTTGTACTAGTTTGACGAACTTATGAAACATCTAACAACGCGTTTCTAGGACTCTAAACCAAGTTTCATGCAACATGAGTGCTTATAAGTGTCTCAATGAGCTTTGTACTAGTTTGACGAACTTATGAAACATCTAACAACGCGTTTCTAGGACTCTAAACCAAGTTTCATGCAACATGAGTGCTTATAAGTGTCTCAATGAGCTTTGTACTAGTTTTACGAACTTATGAAACATCTAACAACGCGTTTCTAGGACTCTAAACCAAGTTTCATGCAACATGAGTGCTTATAAGTGTCTCAATGAGCTTTGTACTAGTTTGACGAACTTATGAAACATCTAACAACGCGTTTCTAGGACTCTAAACCAAGTTTCATGCAACATGAGTGCTTATAAGTGTCTCAATGAGCTTTGTACTAGTTTGACGAACTTATGAAACATCTAACAACGCGTTTCTAGGACTCTAAACCAAGTTTCATGCAACATGAGTGCTTATAAGTGTCTCAATGAGCTTTGTACTAGTTTGACGAACTTATGAAACATCTAACAACGCGTTTCTAGGACTCTAAACCAAGTTTCATGCAACATGAGTGCTTATAAGTGTCTCAATGAGCTTTGTACTAGTTTGACGAACTTATGAAACATCTAACAACGCGTTTCTAGGACTCTAAACCAAGTTTCATGCAACATGAGTGCTTATAAGTGTCTCAATGAGCTTTGTACTAGTTTGACGAACTTATGAAACATCTAACAACGCGTTTCTAGGACTCTAAACCAAGTTTCATGCAACATGAGTGCTTATAAGTGTCTCAATGAGCTTTGTACTAGTTTGACGAACTTATGAAACATCTAACAACGCGTTTCTAGGACTTTAAACCAAGTTTCATGCAACATGAGTGCTTATAAGTGTCTCAATGAGCTTTGTACTAGTTTGACGAACTTATGAAACATCTAACAACGCGTTTCTAGGACTCTAAACCAAGTTTCATGCAACATGAGTGCTTATAAGTGTCTCAATGAGCTTTGTACTAGTTTGACGAACTTATGAAACATCTAACAACGCGTTTCTAGGACTCTAAACCAAGTTTCATGCAACATGAGTGCTTATAAGTGTCTCAATGAGCTTTGTACAAGTTTGACGAACTTATGAAACATCTAACAACGCGTTTCTAGGACTCTAAACCAAGTTTCATGCAACATGAGTGCTTATAAGTGTCTCAATGAGCTTTGTACTAGTTTGACGAACTTATGAAACATCTAACAACGCCGTTTCTAGGACTCTAAACCAAGTTTCATGCAACATGAGTGCATATAAGTGTCTCAATGAGCTTTGTACAAGTTTGACGAACTTATGAAACATCTAACAACGCGTTTCTAGGACTCTAAACCAAGTTTCATGCAACATGAGTGCTTATAAGTGTCTCAATGAGCTTTGTACTAGTTTGACGAACTTATGAAACATCTAACAACGCGTTTCTAGGACTCTAAACCAAGTTTCATGCAACATGAGTGCTTATAAGTGTCTCAATGAGCTTTGTACAAGTTTGACGAACTTATGAAACATCTAACAACGCGTTTCTAGGACTCTAAACCAAGTTTCATGCAACATGAGTGCTTATAAGTGTCTCAATGAGCTTTGTACAAGTTTGACGAACTTATGAAACATCTAACAACGCGTTTCTAGGACTCTAAACCAAGTTTCATGCAACATGAGTACTTATAAGTGTCTCAATGAGCTTTGTACTAGTTTGACGAACTTATGAAACATCTAACAACGCGTTTCTAGGACTCTAAACAAAGTTTCATGCAACATGAGTGCTTATAAGTGTCTCAATGAGCTTTGTACTAGTTTGACGAACTTATGAAACATCTAACAACGTGTTTCTAGGACTCTAAACCAAGTTTCATGCAACATGAGTGCTTATAAGTGTCTCAATGAGCTTTGTACTAGTTTGACGAACTTATGAAACATCTAACAACGCGTTTCTAGGACTCTAAACCAAGTTTCATGCAACATGAGTGCTTATAAGTGTCTCAATGAGCTTTGTACTAGTTTGACGAACTTATGAAACATCTAACAACGCGTTTCTAGGACTCTAAACCAAGTTTCATGCAACATGAGTGCTTATAAGTGTCTCAATGAGCTTTGTACTAGTTTGACGAACTTATGAAACATCTAACAACGCGTTTCTAGGACTCTAAACCAAGTTTCATGCAACATGAGTGCTTATAAGTGTCTCAATGAGCTTTGTACTAGTTTGACGAACTTATGAAACATCTAACAACGCCGTTTCTAGGACTCTAAACCAAGTTTCATGCAACATGAGTGCTTATAAGTGTCTCAATGAGCTTTGTACTAGTTTGACGAACTTATGAAACATCTAACAACGCGTTTCTAGGACTCTAAACCAAGTTTCATGCAACATGAGTGCTTATAAGTGTCTCAATGAGCTTTGTACTAGTTTGACGAACTTATGAAACATCTAACAACGCGTTTCTAGGACTCTAAACCAAGTTTCATGCAACATGAGTGCTTATAAGTGTCTCAATGAGCTTTGTACTAGTTTGACGAACTTATGAAACATCTAACAACGCGTTTCTAGGACTCTAAACCAAGTTTCATGCAACATGAGTGCTTATAAGTGTCTCAATGAGCTTTGTACAAGTTTGACGAACTTATGAAACATCTAACAACGCGTTTCTAGGACTCTAAACCAAGTTTCATGCAACATGAGTGCTTATAAGTGTCTCAATGAGCTTTGTACTAGTTTGACGAACTTATGAAACATCTAACAACGCGTTTCTAGGACTCTTAACAAAGTTTCATGCAACATGAGTGCTTATAAGTGTCTCAATGAGCTTTGTACTAGTTTGACGAACTTATGAAACATCTAACAACGCGTTTCTAGGACTCTAAACCAAGTTTCATGCAACATGAGTGCTTATAAGTGTCTCAATGAGCTTTGTACTAGTTTGACGAACTTATGAAACATCTAACAACGCGTTTCTAGGACTCTAAACCAAGTTTCATGCAACATGAGTGCTTATAAGTGTCTCAATGAGCTTTGTACTAGTTTGACGAACTTATGAAACATCTAACAACGCGTTTCTAGGACTCTAAACCAAGTTTCATGCAACATGAGTGCTTATAAGTGTCTCAATGAGCTTTGTACTAAGTTTGACGAACTTATGAAACATCTAACAACGCGTTTCTAGGACTCTAAACCAAGTTTCATGCAACATGAGTGCTTATAAGTGTCTCAATGAGCTTTGTACTAGTTTGACGAACTTATGAAACATCTAACAACGCGTTTCTAGGACTCTAAACCAAGTTTCATGCAACATGAGTGCTTATAAGTGTCTCAATGAGCTTTGTACTAGTTTGACGAACTTATGAAACATCTAACAACGCGTTTCTAGGACTCTAAACCAAGTTTCATGCAACATGAGTGCTTATAAGTGTCTCAATGAGCTTTGTACTAGTTTGACGAACTTATGAAACATCTAACAACGCGTTTCTAGGACTCTAAACCAAGTTTCATGCAACATGAGTGCTTATAAGTGTCTCAATGAGCTTTGTACTAGTTTGACGAACTTATGAAACATCTAACAACGCGTTTCTAGGACTCTAAACCAAGTTTCATGCAACATGAGTGCTTATAAGTGTCTCAATGAGCTTTGTACTAGTTTGACGAACTTATGAAACATCTAACAACGCGTTTCTAGGACTCTAAACCAAGTTTCATGCAACATGAGTGCTTATAAGTGTCTCAATGAGCTTTGTACTAGTTTGACGAACTTATGAAACATCTAACAACGCGTTTCTAGGAGTCTTAACCAAGTTTCATGCAACATGAGTGCTTATAAGTGTCTCAATGAGCTTTGTACAAGTTTGACGAACTTATGAAACATCTAACAACGCGTTTCTAGGACTCTAAACCAAGTTTCATGCAACATGAGTGCTTATAAGTGTCTCAATGAGCTTTGTACTAGTTTGACGAACTTATGAAACATCTAACAACGCGTTTCTAGGACTCTAAACCAAGTTTCATGCAACATGAGTGCTTATAAGTGTCTCAATGAGCTTTGTACTAGTTTGACGAACTTATGAAACATCTAACAACGCGTTTCTAGGACTCTAAACCAAGTTTCATGCAACATGAGTGCTTATAAGTGTCTCAATGAGCTTTGTACTAGTTTGACGAACTTATGAAACATCTAACAACGCGTTTCTAGGACTCTAAACCAAGTTTCATTCAACATGAGTGCTTATAAGTGTCTCAATGAGCTTTGTACAAGTTTGACGAACTTATGAAACATCTAACAACGCGTTTCTAGGACTCTAAACCAAGTTTCATGCAACATGAGTTGCTTATAAGTGTCTCAATGAGCTTTGTACTAGTTTGACGAACTTATGAAACATCTAACAACGCGTTTCTAGGACTCTAAACCAAGTTTCATGCAACATGAGTGCTTATAAGTGTCTCAATGAGCTTTGTACTAGTTTGACGAACTTATGAAACATCTAACAACGCGTTTCTAGGACTCTAAACCAAGTTTCATGCAACATGAGTGCTTATAAGTGTCTCAATGAGCTTTGTACTAGTTTGACGAACTTATGAAACATCTAACAACGCGTTTCTAGGACTCTAAACCAAGTTTCATGCAACATGAGTGCTTATAAGTGTCTCAATGAGCTTTGTACAAGTTTGACGAACTTATGAAACATCTAACAACGCGTTTCTAGGAGTCTTAACCAAGTTTCATTCAACATGAGTGCATATAAGTGTCTCAATGAGCTTTGTACAAGTTTGACGAACTTATGAAACATCTAACAACGCGTTTCTAGGACTCTAAACCAAGTTTCATGCAACATGAGTGCTTATAAGTGTCTCAATGAGCTTTGTACTAGTTTGACGAACTTATGAAACATCTAACAACGCGGTTTCTAGGACTCTAAACCAAGTTTCATGCAACATGAGTGCTTATAAGTGTCTCAATGAGCTTTGTACTAGTTTGACGAACTTATGAAACATCTAACAACGCGTTTCTAGGACTCTAAACCAAGTTTCATGCAACATGAGTGCTTATAAGTGTCTCAATGAGCTTTGTACTAGTTTGACGAACTTATGAAACATCTAACAACGCGTTTCTAGGACTCTAAACCAAGTTTCATGCAACATGAGTGCTTATAAGTGTCTCAATGAGCTTTGTACTAGTTTGACGAACTTATGAAACATCTAACAACGCGTTTCTAGGACTCTAAACCAAGTTTCATGCAACATGAGTGCTTATAAGTGTCTCAATGAGCTTTGTACTAGTTTGACGAACTTATGAAACATCTAACAACGCGTTTCTAGGACTCTAAACCAAGTTTCATGCAACATGAGTGCTTATAAGTTTCTCAATGAGCTTTGTACAAGTTTGACGAACTTATGAAACATCTAACAACGCGTTTCTAGGACTCTAAACCAAGTTTCATGCAACATGAGTGCTTATAAGTGTCTCAATGAGCTTTGTACTAGTTTGACGAACTTATGAAACATCTAACAACGCGTTTCTAGGACTCTAAACCAAGTTTCATGCAACATGAGTGCTTATAAGTGTCTCAATGAGCTTTGTACTAGTTTGACGAACTTATGAAACATCTAACAACGCGTTTCTAGGACTCTAAACCAAGTTTCATGCAACATGAGTGCTTATAAGTGTCTCAATGAGCTTTGTACTAGTTTGACGAACTTATGAAACAACTAACAACGCGTTTCTAGGACTCTAAACCAAGTTTCATGCAACATGAGTGCTTATAAGTGTTCCTCAATGAGCTTTGTACAAGTTTGACGAACTTATGAAACATCTAACAACGCGTTTCTAGGACTCTAAACCAAGTTTCATGCAACATGAGTGCTTATAAGTGTCTCAATGAGCTTTGTACTAGTTTGACGAACTTATGAAACATCTAACAACGCGTTTCTAGGACTCTAAACCAAGTTTCATGCAACATGAGTGCTTATAAGTGTCTCAATGAGCTTTGTACAAGTTTGACGAACTTATGAAACATCTAACAACGCGATTTCTCAGACTCTAAACCTCGTTTCTAGGACTCTAAACCAAGTTTCATGCAACATGAGTTCTTAAAAGTGTTTCAATGAGCTTTGTACTTAGTTTGACGAACTTATGAAACATCTAACAACGCGTTTCTAGGACTCTAAACCAAGTTTCATGCAACATGAGTTCTTAAAAGTGTTTCAATGAGCTTTGTACTTGTTTGATGAATTTATGAAACATCTAACAACGCGTTTCTAGGACTTTAAACCAAGTTTCATGAAACATGAGTGCTTATAAGTGTCTCAATGAGCTTTGTACTAGTTTGACGAACTTATGAAACATCTAACAACGCGTTTCTAGGACTCTAAACCAAGTTTCATGCAACATGAGTGCTTATAAGTGTCTCAATGAGCTTTGTACTAGTTTGACGAACTTATGAAACATCTAACAACGCGTTTCTAGGACTCTTAACCAAGTTTCATGCAACATGAGTGCTTATAAGTGTCTCAATGAGCTTTGTACTAGTTTGACGAACTTATGAAACATCTAACAACGCGTTTCTAGGACTCTTAACCAAGTTTCATGCAACATGAGTGCTTATAAGTTGTCTCAATGAGCTTTGTACAAGTTTGACGAACTTATGAAACATCTAACAACGCGTTTCTAGGACTCTAAACCAAGTTTCATGCAACATGAGTGCTTATAAGTGTCTCAATGAGCTTTGTACTTGTTTGACGAACTTATGAAACATCTAACAACGCCTTTCTAGGACTCTAAACCAAGTTTCATGCAACATGAGTGCTTATAAGTGTCTCAATGAGCTTTGTACAAGTTTGACGAACTTATGAAACATCTAACAACACGTTTCTAGGACTCTAAACCAAGTTTCATGCAACATGAGTGCTTATAAGTGTCTCAATGAGCTTTGTACTAGTTTGACGAACTTATGAAACATCTAACAACGCGTTTCTAGGGTCTTAACCAAGTTTCATTCAACATGAGTGCATATAAGTGTCTCAATGAGCTTTGTACAAGTTTGACGAACTTATGAAACAACTAACAACGCCTTTCTAGGACTCTAAACCAAGTTTCATGCTACATGAGTGCTTATAAGTGTCCTCAATGAGCTTTGTACAAGTTTGACGAACTTATGAAACATCTAACAACGCGTTTCTAGGACTCTAAACCAAGTTTCATGCAACATGAGTGCTTATAAGTGTCTCAATGAGCTTTGTACTTGTTTGACGAACTTATGAAACATCTAACAACGCGTTTCTAGGACTCTAAACCAAGTTTCATGCAACATGAGTGCTTATAAGTGGCTCAATGAGCTTTGTACTAGTTTGACGAACTTATGAAAAATCTAACAACGCGTTTCTAGGACTCTAAACCAAGTTTCATGCAACATGAGTGCTTATAAGTGTCTCAATGAGCTTTGTACTAGTTTGACGAACTTATGAAACATCTAACAACGCGTTTCTAGGAGTCTTAACCAAGTTTCATTCAACATGAGTGCATATAAGTGTCTCAATGAGCTTTGTACAAGTTTGACGAACTTATGAAACATCTAACAACGCGTTTCTAGGACTCTAAACCAAGTTTCATCCAACATGAGTGCTTATAAGTGTCTCAATGAGCTTTGTACTAGTTTGACGAACTTATGAAACATCTAACAACGCGTTTCTAGGACTCTAAACCAAGTTTCATGCAACATGAGTGCTTATAAGTGTCTCAATGAGCTTTGTACTAGTTTGACGAACTTATGAAACATCTAACAACGCGGTTTCTAGGACTCTAAACCAAGTTTCATGCAACATGAGTGCTTATAAGTGTCTCAATGAGCTTTGTACTAGTTTGACGAACTTATGAAACAACTAACAACGCGTTTCTAGGACTCTAAACCAAGTTTCATGCAACATGAGTGCTTATAAGTGTCTCAATGAGCTTTGTACTAGTTTGACGAACTTATGAAACATCTAACAACGCGTTTCTAGGACTTCAAACCAAGTTTCATGCAACATGAGTGCTTATAAGTGTCTCAATGAGCTTTGTACTAGTTTGACGAACTTATGAAACATCTAACAACGCGTTTCTAGGACTCTAAACCAAGTTTCATGCAACATGAGTGCTTATAAGTGTCTCAATGAGCTTTGTACAAGTTTGACAAACTTATGAAACAACTAACAACGCCTTTCTAGGACTCTAAACTAAGTTATATGCTACATGAGTGCTTATAAGTTCCTCAATGAGCTTTGTACAAGTTTCACGAACTTATGAAACATCAAACTACACGTATCTAGGACTTTAAACCAAATTTCATGCAACAGGAGTGCTTATAAGTTTCTCAATGAGCTTTGTACTAGTTTGACGAACTTATGAAACATCTAACAACGCGTTTCTAGGACTCTAAACCAAGTTTCATGCAACATGAGTGCTTATAAGTGTATCAATGAGCTTTGTACTTGTTTGACGAACTTATGAAACAATTAACAACGCGCTTCTAGGACTCTAAACCAAGTTTCATGCAACATGAGTGCTTATAAGTGTCTCAATGAGCTTTGTACAAGTTTTACGAACTTATGAAACATTTAACAATGCGTTTCTAGGACTCTAAACCAAGTTTCATACAACATGAATCCTTATAAGTGTCTCAATGAGCTTTGTACTAATTTGACGAACTTATGAAACATCTAACAACGCTTTTCTAGGACTCTAAACCAAGTTTCATTCAACATGAGTGCTTATAAGTGTCTCAATGAGCTTTGTTAAGTTTTACGAACTTATGAAACATCTAACAACGCATTTCTAGGACTCTAAACCAAGTTTCATGCAACATGAGTGCCGATTAGTGTCTCAATGAGCTTTGTACTTGTTTGACGAACGTATGAAACATCTAACAACGCGTTTCTAGGACTCTAAACCAAGTTTCATGCAACATGAGTGCTTATAAGTGGCTCAATGAGCTTTGTACTAGTTTGACAAACTTATGAAACATCTAACAACGCGATTTCTAAGACTTTAAACCAAGTTTCATGAAACATGAGTGCTTATAAATGTCTCAATGAGCTTTGTACTAGTTTGGCGAACTTATGAAACAACTAACAACGCGTTTCTAGGACTCAAAACCAAGTTTCATGCAACATGAGTGCTTATAAATGTTTCAATGAGCTTTGTACTAGTTTGACGAACTTATGAAAAATCTAACAACGCGTTTCCAGGACTCTTAACCAAGTTTCATGCAACATGAGTGCTTATAAGTGTCTCAATGAGCTTTGTACTAGTTTGACGAACTTATAAAACATCTAACAACGCGTTTCTAGGAGTCTTAACCAAGTTTCATTCGACATGAGTGCATATAAGTTTCTCAATGAGCTTTGTACAAGTTTGACGAACTTATGAAACATCTAACAACGCGTTTCTAGGACTCTAAACCAAGTTTCGTGCAACATGACTGCTTATAAGTGTCTCAATGAGCTTTGTACTTGTTTGACGAACGTATGAAACATCTAATAACGCCTTTCTAGGACTCTAAACCAAGTTTCATCCAACATGAGTGCCTATAAGTGTCTCAATGAGCTTTTTACAAGTTTGACGAACTTATGAAACATCTAACAACACGTTTCAAGGACTCTAAACCAAGTTTCATGCAACATGAGTGCTTATAAGTGTCTCAATGAGCTTTGTACTAGTTTGATGAACTTATGAAACATCTAACAACGTGTTTCTAGTGGTCTTAACCGATTTTCATTCAACATGAGTGCATATAAGTGTCTCAATGAGCTTTGTACAAGTTTGACGAACTTATGAAACAACTAACAATGCCTTTGTAGGACTCTAAACCAAGTTTCATGCTACATGATTGCTTATAAGTTCCTCAATGAGCTTTGTACAAGTTTGACGAACTTATGAAACATCTCACAACGCGTTTCTAGGACTCTAAACCAAGTTTCATGCAACAAGAGTACTTATAAGTGTCTCAATGAGCTTTGTACTTGTTTGACGAACTTAAGAAACATCTAACAACGCGTTTCTAGGACTCTAAACCAAATTTCATGCAACTTGAGTGCTTATAAGTGGCTCAATGAGCTTTGCACTAGTTTGACGAACTTATGAAAAATCTAACAACGCGTTTCTAGGACTCTAAACCAAGTTTCATGCAACATGAGTGCTTATAAGTGTTTCAATGAGCTTTGTACTAGTTTGACAAACTTATGAAACATCTAACAACTGTTTCTAGGAGTCTTAACCAATTTTCATTCAACATGAGTGCATATAAGTGTCTCAATGAGCTTTGTACAAGTTTGACGAACTTATGAAACATCTAACAACGCGTTTCTAGGACTCTAAACAAAGTTTCATCCAACATGAGTTCTTATATGTGTCTCAATGAGCTTTGTACTAGTTTGACGAACTTATGAAACATCTAACAACGCGTTTCTAGGACTCTAAACCAAGTTTCATGCAATGTGAATGCTTATAAGTGTCTCAATGCGCTTTGTACTAGTTTGACGAACTTATGAAAGATATACCAACGCGGTTTCTAGGACTCTAAACCAAGTTTCATGCATCATGAGTGCTTATAAGTGTCTCAATGAGCTTTGTACTAGTTTGACGAACTTATGAAACAACTAACAACGCGTTTCTAGGACTCTAAACCAAGTTTCATGCAACATGAGTGTTTATAAGTGTCTCAATGAGCTTTGTACTAGTTTGACGAACTTATGAAACATCTAACAACGCGTTTCTTGGACTTCAAACCAAGTTTCATGCAACATGAGTGCTTATAAGTGTCTCAATGAGCTTTGTACTTGTTTGACGAACTTATGAAACATCTAACAACGCGTTTCTAGGACTCTAAACCAAGTTTCATGCAACATGAGTGCTTTTAAGTGTCTCAATGAGCTTTGTACAAGTTTGACAAACTTATGAAACAACTAACAACGCCTTTCTAGGACTCTAAACTAAGTTATATGCTACATGAGTGCTTATAAGTTCCTCAATGAGCTTTGTACAAGTTTCACGAACTTATGAAACATCAAACTACACGTATCTAGGACTTTAAACCAAATTTCATGCAACAGGAGTGCTTATAAGTTTCTCAATGAGCTTTGTACTAGTTTGACGAACTTATGAAACATCTAACAACGTGTTTCTAGGACTCAAAACCAAGTTTCATGCAACATGAGTGCTTATAAATGTTTCAATGAACTTTGTACTAGTTTGACGAACTTATGAAAAATCTAACAACGCGTTTCCAGGACTCTTAACCAAGTTTCATGCAACATGAGTGCATATAAGTGTCTCAATGAGCTTTGTACAAGTTTGACGAACTTATGAAACAACTAACAATGCCTTTGTAGGAATAAACCAAGTTTCATGCTACATGATTGCTTATAAGTTCCTCAATGAGCTTTGTACAAGTTTGACGAACTTATGAAACATCTCACAACGCGTTTCTAGGACTCTAAACCAAGTTTCATGCAACAAGAGTACTTATAAGTGTATCAATGAGCTTTGTACTTGTTTAACGAACTTAAGAAACATCTAACAACGCGTTTCTAGGACTCTAAACAAAATTTCATGCAACTTGAGTGCTTATAAGTGGCTCAATGAGCTTTGCAGTAGTTTGACGAACTTATGAAAAATATAACAACGCGTTTCTAGGACTCTAAACCAAGTTTCATGCAACATGAGTGCTTATAAGTGTTTCAATGAGCTTTGTACTAGTTTGACAAACTTATGAAACATCTAACAACTGTTTCTAGGAGTCTTAACCAATTTTCATTCAACATGAGTGCATATAAGTGTCTCAATGAGCTTTGTACAAGTTTGACGAACTTATGAAACATCTAACAACGCGTTTCTAGGACTCTAAACCAAGTTTCATCCAACATGAGTTCTTATATGTGTCTCAATGAGCTTTGTACTAGTTTGACGAACTTATGAAACATCTAACAACGGGTTTCTAGGACTCTAAACCAAGTTTCATGTAACATGGGTGCTTATAAGTGTCTCAATGAGCTTTGTACTAGTTTGACGAACTTATGAAACATCTAACAACGCGTTTAAAGGACTTTAAACCAAGTTTCATGCAACATGAGTGCTTATAAGTGTCTCAATGAGCTTTGTACAAGTTTGACGAACTTATGAAACATCTAACAACGTGGTTGCTAGGACTCTAAACCAAGTTTCATGCAACATGAGTGCTTATAATTGTCTCAATGAGCTTTGTACTAGTTTGACGAACTTATGAAACATCTAACAACGCGTTTCTAGGAGTCTTAACCAAGTTTCATGCAACATCAGTGCATATAAGTGTCTCAATGAGCTTTGTACAAGTTTGACGAACTTATGAAACATCTAACAACGCGTTTCTAGGACTCTAAACCAAGTTTCATGCAACATGAGTACTTATAAGTGTCTCAATGAGCTTTGTACTTGTTTGACGAACTTATGAAACATCTAACAACGCTGTTTCTAGGAGTCTTAACAAAGTTGCATTCAACATGAGTGCATATAAGTGTCTCAATGATTTTTGTACAATTTTAACGAACTTATGAAACATCTAACAACGTGTTTCTAGGACTCTAAACCAAGTTTCATGCATCATGAGTGCTTATAAGTGTCTCAATGAATTTTGTACTAGTTTGACGAACTTATGAAACATTTAACAACGCGGTTTCTAGGACTCTAAACCAAGTTTCATGCAACATGAGTGCATATAAGTGTCTCAATGAGCTTTGTACAACTTAAACGAACTTATGAAACATGTAACAACTCGTTTCTAGGACTCTAAACCAAGTTTCGTGCAATATGAGTGCTTATAAGTGTCTCAATGAGCTTTGTACTTGTTTGACGAACTTATGAAACATCTAACAACGCGTTTCTAGGACTCAAAACCAAGTTTCATGCAACATGAGTTCTTATAAATGTTTCAATGAGCTTTGTACTAGTTTGACGAACTTATGAAAAATCTAACAACGCGTTTCCAGGACTCTTAACCAAGTTTCATGCAACATGAGTGCTTATAAGTGTCTCAATGAGCTTTGTACTAGTTTGACGAACTTATAAAACATCTAACAACGCGTTTCTAGGAGTCTTAACCAAGTTTCATTCTACATGAGTGCATATAAGTTTCTCAATGAGCTTTGTACAAGTTTGACGAACTTATGAAACATCTAACAACGCGTTTCTAGGACTCTAAACCAAGTTTCGTGCAACATGAGTGCTTATAAGTGTCTCAATGAGCTTTATACTTGTTTGACGAACGTATGAAACATCTAACAACGCGTTTCTAGGACTCTAAACCAAGTTTCATGCAACATGAGTGCTTATAAGTGGCTCAATGAGCTTTGTACTAGTTTGACGAACTTATGAAACATCTAACAACGCGATTTCTAAGACTTTAAACCAAGTTTCATGAAACATGAGTGCTTATAAGTGTCTCAATGAGCTTTGTACTAGTTTGGCGAACTTATGAAACAACTAACAACGCGTTTCTAGGACTCAAAACCAAGTTTCATGCAACATGAGTGCTTATAAATGTTTCAATGAGCTTTGTACTAGTTTGACGAACTTATGAAAAATCTAACAACGCGTTTCCAGGACTCTTAACCAAATTTCATGCAACATGAGTGCTTATAAGTGTCTCAATGAGCTTTGTACTAGTTTGACGAACTTATAAAACATCTAACAACGCGTTTCTAGGAGTCTTAACCAAGTTTCATTCGACATGAGTGCATATAAGTTTCTCAATGAGCTTTGTACAAGTTTGACGAACTTATGAAACATCTAACAACGCGTTTCTAGGACTCTAAACCAAGTTTCGTGCAACATGAGTGCTTATAAGTGTCTCAATGAGCTTTGTACTTGTTTGACGAACGTATGAAACATCTAACAACGCGTTTCTAGGACTCTAAACCAAGTTTCATGCAACATGAGTGCTTATAAGTGGCTCAATGAGCTTTGTACTAGTTTGACGAACTTATGAAACATCTAACAACGCGATTTCTAAGACTTTAAACCAAGTTTCATGAAACATGAGTGCTTATAAATGTCTCAATGAGCTTTGTACTAGTTTGGCGAACTTATGAAACAACTAACAACGCGTTTCTAGGACTCAAAACCAAGTTTCATGCAACATGAGTGCTTATAAATGTTTCAATGAGCTTTGTACTAGTTTGACGAACTTATGAAAAATCTAACAACGCGTTTCCAGGACTCTTAACCAAGTTTCATGCAACATGAGTGCTTATAAGTGTCTCAATGAGCTTTGTACTAGTTTGACGAACTTATAAAACATCTAACAACGCGTTTCTAGGAGTCTCAACCAAGTTTCATTCGACATGAGTGCATATAAGTTTCTCAATGAGCTTTGTACAAGTTTGACGAACTTATGAAACATCTAACAACGCGTTTCTAGGACTCTAAACCAAGTTTCGTGCAACATGACTGCTTATAAGTGTCTCAATGAACTTTGTACTTGTTTGACGAACGTATGAAACATCTAATAACGCCTTTCTAGGACTCTAAACCAAGTTTCATGCAACATGAGTGCCTATAAGTGTCTCAATGAGCTTTTTACAAGTTTGACGAACTTATGAAACATCTAACAACACGTTTCAAGGACTCTAAACCAAGTTTCATGCAACATGAGTGCTTATAAGTGTCTCAATGAGCTTTGTACTAGTTTGATGAACTTATGAAACATCTAACAACGCGTTTCTAGTGGTCTTAACCGAGTTTCATTCAACATGAGTGCATATAAGTGTCTCAATGAGCTTTGTACAAGTTTGACGAACTTATGAAACAACTAACAATGCCTTTGTAGGACTCTAAACCAAGTTTCATGCTACATGATTGCTTATAAGTTCCTCAATGAGCTTTGTACAAGTTTGACGAACTTATGAAACATCTCACATCACGTTTCTAGGACTCTAAACCAAGTTTCATGCAACAAGAGTACTTATAAGTGTCTCAATGAGCTTTGTACTTATTTGACGAACTTAAGAAACATCTAACAACGCGTTTCTAGGACTCTAAACCAAATTTCATGCAACTTGAGTGCTTATAAGTGGCTCAATGAGCTTTGCACTAGTTTGACGAACTTATGAAAAATCTAACAACGCGTTTCTAGGACTCTAAACCAAGTTTCATGCAACATGAGTGCTTATAAGTGTTTCAATGAGCTTTGTACTAGTTTGACAAACTTATGAAACATCTAACAACTGTTTCTAGGAGTCTTAACCAATTTTCATTCAACATGAGTGCATATAAGTGTCTCAATGAGCTTTGTACAAGTTTGACGAACTTATGAAACATCTAACAACGCGTTTCTAGGACTCTAAACCAAGTTTCATCCAACATGAGTTCTTATATGTGTCTCAATGAGCTTTGTACTAGTTAAACGAACTTATGAAACATCTAACAACGCGTTTCTAGGACTCTAAACCAAGTTTCATGCAATGTGAATGCTTATAAGTTTCTCAATGCGCTTTGTACTAGTTTGACGAACTTATGAAAGATATACCAACGCGGTTTCTAGGACTCTAAACCAAGTTTCATGCATCATGAGTGCTTATAAGTGTCTCAATGAGCTTTGTACTAGTTTGATGAACTTATGAAACATCTAACAACGTGGTTGCTAGGACTCTAAACAAGGTTTCATGCAACATGAGTGCTTATAATTGTCTTAATGATCTTTGTACAAGTTTGACGAACTTATGAAAAAACTAACAACGCCTTTCTAG
This sequence comes from Cochlearia excelsa, assembly GCA_963556525.1. Lineage (NCBI taxonomy): Eukaryota > Viridiplantae > Streptophyta > Magnoliopsida > Brassicales > Brassicaceae > Cochlearia > Cochlearia excelsa. The sequence continues at coordinate 43,722 of CAUVZT010000058.1, forward strand.
AACTCTAAACCAAGTTTCATGCTACATGATTGCTTATAAGTTCCTCAATGAGCTTTGTACAAGTTTGACGAACTTATGAAACATCTAACAACGCGTTTCTAGGATTCTCAACCAAGTTTCATGCAACATGAGTACTTATAAGTGTCTCAATAAGCTTTGTACTTGTTTGACGAACTTATGAAACATCTAACAACACGTTTCTAAGACTCTAAACCAAGTTTCATGAAACATCTAACAACACGTTTCTATACTAAGTTATATCTAAACCAAGCTACATGAGTGCTTATAAGTTCCTCAATGAGCTTTGTTCAAGTTTCACGAACTTATGAAACATCAAACTACACGTATCTAGGACTTTAAACAAAATTTCATGCAACAGGAGTGCTTATAAGTTTCTCAATGAGCTTTGTACAAGTTTGACGAACTTATGAAACATCTAACAACGTGGTTGCTAGGACTCTAAATCAAGTTTCATGCAACACGAGTGCTTATAAGTGTCTCAATGAGCTTTGTACAAGTTTGACGAACTTATGAAACAACTAACAACGCCTTTCTGGGACTCTAAACTAAGTTTCATGCTACATGAGTGCTTATAAGTTCCTCAATGAGGTTTGTACAAGTTTCACGAGCTTATCAATCATCTAACAACACGTATCTAGGACTTTAAACCAAATTTCATGCAACATGTGTGATTATAAGTGTCTCAATGAGTTTTGAACAAGTTTGACGAACTTATGAAACATCTAACAACGCGGTTTCTAGGACCCTAAACCAAGTTTCATGCAACATGAGTGCTTATAAGTGTCTCAATGAGATTTGTACTAGTTTGACGAACTTATGAAACATCTAACAACGCGTTTCTAGGACTCTAAACCAAGTTTCATGCCACATGAGTGCTTTTAAGTGTCTCAATGAGCTTTGTACTAGTTTTACGAACTTATGAAACATTTAACAACGCATTTCTAGGAGTCTTAACCAAGTTTCATTCAACATCAATGCATATAAGTGTCTCAATAAGCTTTGTACAAGTTTGACGAACTTATGAAACATCTAACAACGCGTTTCTAGGACTCTAAACAAAGTTTCATGCAACATGAGTACTTATAAGTGTCTCAATGAGCTTTGTACTTGATTGACAAACTTATGAAACATCTAACAACGCGTTTCTAGGACTCTAAACCAAGTTTCATGCAACATGAGTGCTTATAAGTGGCTCAATGAGCTTTGCACTAGTTTGACGAACTTATGAAACATCTAACAACGCGTTTCTAGGACTCTAAACCAAGTTTCATGCAACATGATTGCTTATAAGTGTCTCAATGAGCTTTGTACTAGTTTGACGAAGTTATGAAACATCTAACAACTGTTTCTAGGATTCTAAACCAAGTTTCATGCAACATGAGTGCATATAAGTGTCTCAATGAGCTTTGTACAAGTTTGACGAACTTATGAAACATCTAACAACGCGTTTCTAGGACTCTAAACCAAGTTTCATCCAACATGAGTGCTTATATGTGTCTCAATGAGCTTTGTACTAGTTTTACGAACTTATGATACATCTAACAACGCGTTTCTAGGACTCTAAACCAAGTTTCATGCAACAGTAGTGCTTATAAGTGTCTCAATGAGCCTTGTACAAGTTTGACGAACTTCTGAAACATCTAACAACTCGTTCCTAGGACTCTAAACCAAGTTTCATGCAACATGAGTGCTTATAAGTGTCTCAATGAGCTTTGTACTAGTTTGATGAACTTATGAAACATCTAACAACGTGGTTGCTAGGACTCTAAACAAGGTTTCATGCAACATGAGTGCTTATAATTGTCTTAATGATCTTTGTACAAGTTTGACGAACTTATGAAAAAACTAACAACGCCTTTCTAGAACTCTAAACCAAGTTTCATGCTACATGATTGCTTATAAGTTCCTCAATGAGCTTTGTACAAGTTTGACGAACTTATGAAACATCTAACAACGCGTTTCTAGGATTCTCAACCAAGTTTCATGCAACATGAGTACTTATAAGTGTCTCAATAAGCTTTGTACTTGTTTGACGAACTTATGAAACATCTAACAACACGTTTCTAAGACTCTAAACCAAGTTTCATGCAACATGCGTGCTTATAAGTGGCTCAATGAGCTTTGCACTAGTTTGACGAACTTATGAAAAATCTAACAACGGGGTTTCTAGAACTCTAAACCAAGTTTCATGCAACATGAGTGCTTATAAGTGTCTCAATGAGCTTTGTACTAGTTTGACGAACTTATGAAATATCTAACAACGCGGTTTCTAGGAGTCTTAACCAAGTTTCATTCAACATGAGTGCATATAATTGTCTCAATGAGCTTTGTACAAGTTTGACGAACTTATGAAACATCTAACAACGCGTTTCTAGGACTCTAAACCAAGTTTCATGCAACATGAGTGCTTATAAGTGTCTCAATGAGCTTTGTACTAGTTTGGCGAACTTATGAAACATCTAACAATGCGTTTCTAGGACTCTAAACCAAGTTTCATGCAACATGAGTGCTTATAATTGTCTCAATGAGCTTTGTACAAATTTCACGATCTTATGAAACATCTAACAACGCGTTTCTAGGACTCTAAACCAAGTTTCATGCAACATGAGTGCTTATAAGTGTCTCAATGAGTTTTGTACTAGTTTGACGAACTTATGAAACATCTAACAACGCGTTTCTAGGACTCTAAACCAAGTTTCATGCAACATGAGTGCTTATAAGTGGCTCAATGAGCTTTGTACTAGTTTGACGAACTTATGAAACATCTAACAACGCGATTTCTAAGACTCTAAACCAAGTTTCATGAACCATGAGTGCTTATAAGTGTCTCAATGAGCTTTGTACTAGTTTGGCGAACTTATGAAACATCTAATAACGCCTTTCTAGGACTCTAAACCAAGTTTCATGCAACATGAGTGCCTATAAGTGTCTCAATGAGCTTTTTACAAGTTTGACGAACTTATGAAACATCTAACAACACATTTCTAGGACTCTAAACCAAGTTTCATGCAACATGAGTGCTTATAAGTGTCTCAATGAGCTTTGTACTAGTTTGATGAACTTATGAAACATCTAACAACGCGTTTCTAGGGGTCTTAACCGAGTTTCATTCAACATGAGTGCATATAAGTGTCTCAATGAGCTTTGTACAAGTTTGACGAACTTATGAAACAACTAACAATGCCTTTGTAGGACTCTAAACCAAGTTTCATGCTACATGATTGCTTATATGTTCCTCAATGAGCTTTGTACAAGTTTGACGAACTTATGAAACATCTCACAACGCGTTTCTAGGACTCTAAACCAATATGATGCAACAAGAGTACTTATAAGTGTCTCAATGAGCTTTGCACTAGTTTGACGAACTTATGAAAAATCTAACAACGCGTTTCTAGGACTCAAAACCAAGTTTCATGCAACATGAGTGCTTATAAGTGTTTCAATGAGCTTTGTACTAGTTTGACAAACTTATGAAACATCTAACAACTGTTTCTAGGAGTCTTAACCAATTTTCATTCAACATGAGTGCATATAAGTGTCTCAATGAGCTTTGTACAAGTTTGACGAACTTATGAAACATCTAACAACGCGTTTCTAGGACTCTAAACCAAGTTTCATGCAACATGAGTGCTTATAAGTGTTTCAATGAGCTTTGTACTAGTTTGACAAACTTATGAAACATCTAACAACTCGTTTCTAGGAGTCTTAACCAATTTTCATTCAACATGAGTGCATATATGTCTCTCAATGAGCTTTGTACTAGTTTGACGAACTTATGAAACATCTAACAACGCGTTCAACGCGTTTCTAGGACTCTAAACCAAGTTTCATGCAATATGAATGCTTATAAGTGTCTCAATGAGCTTTGTACTAGTTTGACGAACTTATGAAAGATATACCAACGCGGTTTCTAGGACTTTAAACCAAGTTTCATGCATCATGAGTGCTTATAAGTGTCTCAATGAGCTTTGTACTAGTTTGACGAACTTATGAAACAACTAACAACGCCTTTCTAGGACTCTAAACCAAGTTTCATGCAACATGAGTGTTTATAAGTGTCTCAATGAGCTTTGTACTAGTTTGACGAACTTATGAAACATCTAACAACGCGTTTCTAGGACTTCAAACCAAGTTTCATGCAACATGAGTGCTTATAAGTGTCTCAATGAGCTTTGTACTTGTTTGACGAACTTATGAAACATCTAACAACGCGTTTCTATGACTCTAAACCAAGTTTCATGCAACATGAGTGCTTTTAAGTGTCTCAATGAGCTTTGTACAAGTTTGACAAACTTATGAAACAACTAACAACGCCTTTCTAGGACTCTAAACTAAGTTATATGCTACATGAGTGCTTATAAGTTCCTCAATGAGCTTTGTACAAGTTTCACGAACTTATGAAACATCAAACTACACGTATCTAGGACTTTAAACCAAATTTCATGCAACATGAGTGCTTATAAGTTTCTCAATGAGCTTTGTACAAGTTTGACGAACTTATGAAACATCTAACAACGTGGTTGCTAGGACTCTAAATCAAGTTTCATTCAACACGAGTGCTTATAAGTGTCTTAATGAGCTTTGTACAAGTTTGACGAACTTATGAAACAACTAACAACGCCTTTCTAGGACTCTAAACTAAGTTTCATGCTACATGAGTGCTTATAAGTTCCTCAATGAGCTTTGTACAAGTTTCACGAGCTTATGAATCATCTAACAACACGTATCTAGGACTTTAAACCAAATTTCATGCAACATGTGTGATTATAAGTGTCTCAATGAGTTTTGAACAAGTTTGACGAACTTATGAAACATCTAACAACGCGGTTTCTAGGACCCTAAACCAAGTTTCATGCAACATGAGTGCTTATAAGTGTCTCAATGAGATTTGTACTAGTTTGACGAACTTATGAAACATCTAACAACGCGTTTCTAGGACTCTAAACCAAGTTTCATGCAACATGAGTGCTTTTAAGTGTCTCAATGAGCTTTGTACTAGTTTTACGAAATTATGAAACATTTAACAACGCATTTCTAGGAGTCTTAACCAAGTTTCATGCAACATCAGTGCATATAAGTGTCTCAATAAGATTTGTACAAGTTTGACGAACTTATGAAACATCTAACAACGCGTTTCTAGGACTCTAAACAAAGTTTCATGCAACATGAGTACTTATAAGTGTCTCAATGAGCTTTGTACTTGATTGACGAACTTATGAAACATCTAACAACGCGTTTCTACGACTCTAAACCAAGTTTCATGCAACATGAGTGCTTATAAGTGGCTCAATGAGCTTTGCACTAGTTTGACGAACTTATGAAACATCTAACAACGCGTTTCTAGGACTCTAAACCAAGTTTCATGCAACATGAGTGCTTATAAGTGTCTCAATGAGCTTTGTACTAGTTTGACGAACTTATGAAACATCTAACAACTGTTTCTATGACTCTAAACCAAGTTTCATGCAACATGAGTGCATATAAGTGTCTCAATGAGCTTTGTACAAGTTTGACGAACTTATGAAACATCTAACAACGCGTTTCTAGGACTCTAAACCAAGTTTCATCCAACATGAGTGCTTATATGTGTCTCAATGAGCTTTGTACTAGTTTTACGAACTTATGATACATCTAACAACGCGTTTCTAGGACTCTAAACCAAGTTTCATGCAACAGTAGTGCTTATAAGTGTCTCAATGAGCTTTGTACAAGGTTGACGAACTTCGAAACATCTAACAACTCGTTCCTAGGACTCTAAACCAAGTTTCATGCAACATGAGTGCTTATAAGTGTCTCAATGAGCTTTGTACTAGTTTGATGAACTTATGAAACATCTAACAAAGTGGTTGCTAGGATTCTAAACAAGGTTTCATGCAACATGAGTGCTTATAATTGTCTTAATGAGCTTTGTACAAGTTTGACGAACTTATGAAAAAACTAACAACGCCTTTCTAGAACTCTAAACCAAGTTTCATGCTACATGATTTCTTATAAGTTCCTCAATGAGCTTTGTACAAGTTTGACGAACTTATGAAACATCTAACAACGCGTTTCTAGGATTCTCAACCAAGTTTCATGCAACATGAGTACTTATAAGTGTCTCAATAAGCTTTGTACTTATTTGACGAACTTATGAAACATCTAACAACACGTTTCTAAGACTCTAAACCAAGTTTCATGCAACATGCGTGCTTATAAGTGGCTCAATGAGCTTTGCACTAGTTTCACGAACTTATGAAAAATCTAACAACGCGGTTTCTAGAACTCTAAACCAAGTTTCACGCAACATGAGTGCTTATAAGTGTCTCAATGAGCTTTGTACTAGTTTGACGAACTTATGAAACATCTAACAATGCGTTTCTAGGACTCTAAACCAAGTTTCATGCAACATGAGTGCTTATAAGTGTCTCAATGAGCTTTGTACAAGTTTACCGATCTTATGAAACATCTAACAACGCGTTTCTAGGACTATAAACCAAGTTTCATGCAACATGAGTGCTTATAAGTGTCTCAATGAGTTTTGTTCTAGTTTGACGAACTTATGAAACATCTAACAACGCGGTTTATAGGACTCTAAACCAAGTTTCATGCATCATGAGTGCTTATAAGTGTCTCAATGAGCTTTGTACAAGTTTGACAAACTTATGAAACAACTAACAACGCCTTTCTAGGACTCTAAACTAAGTTTCATGCTACATGAGTGCTTATAAGTTCCTCAATGAGCTTTGTACAAGTTTCACGAACTTATGAAACATTAAACTACACGTATCTAGGACTTTAAACCAAATTTCATGCAACATGAGTGCTTATAAGTGTCTCAATGAGCTTTGTATAAGTTTGACGAACTTATGAAACATTTAACAACGTGGTTGCTAGGACTCTAAACCAAATTTCATGCAACACGAGTGCTTATAAGTGTCTCAATGAGCTTTGTACAAGTTTGACGAACTTATGAAACAACTAACAACGCCTTTCTAGGACTCTAAACTAAGTTTCATGATACATGAGTGCTTATAAGTTCCTCAATGAGCTTTGTACAAGTTTCACGAGCTTATGAATCATCTAACAACACGTATCTAGGACTTTAAACCAAATTTCATGCAACATGAGTGATTATAAGTGTCTCAATGAGTTTTGTACAAGTTTGACGAACTTATGAAACATCTAACAACGCGGTTTCTAGGACTCTAAACCAAGTTTCATGCATCATGAGTGCTTATAAGTGTCTTAATGAGCTTTGTACAAGTTTGACAAACTTATGAAACAACTAACAACACCTTTCTAGGACTCTAAACTAAGTTTCATGCTACATGAGTGCTTATTAGTTCCTCAATGAGCTTTGTACAAGTTTCACGAACTTATGAAACATCAAACTACATGTATCTTGGACTTTAAACCAAATTTCATGCAACATGAGTGCTTATAAGTGTCTCAATGAGCTTTGTACAAGTTTGACGAACTTATGAAACATCTAACAACGTGGTTGCTAGGACTCTAAAACAAGTTTCATGCAACACGAGTGCTTATAAGTGTCTCAATGAGCTTTGTACAAGTTTGACGAACTTATGAAACAACTAACAACGCCTTTCTAGGACTCTAAACTAGGTTTCATGCTACATGAGTGCTTTTAAGTTCCTCAATGAGCTTTGTACAAGTTTCACGAGCTTATGAATTATCTAACAACACGTATCTAGGACTTTAAACCAAATTTCATGCAACATGAGTGATTATAAGTGTCTCAATGAGTTTTGTACAAGTTTGACGAACTAATGAAACATCTAACAACGCGGTTTCTAGGACTCTAAACCAAGTTTCATGCAACATGAGTGCTTATAAGTGTCTCAATGAGATTTGTACTAGTTTGACGAACTTATGAAACATCTAACAACGCGTTTCTAGGACTCTAAACAAAGTTTCATGCAACATGAGTGCTTTTAAGTGTCTCAATGAGCTTTGTACTCGTTTTACGAACTTATGAAACATTTAACAACGCATTTCTCGGAGTCTTAACCAAGTTTCTTGCAACATCAGTGCATATAAGTGTCTCAATAAGCTTTGTACAAGTTTGACGAACTTATGAAAAATCTAACATCGCGTTTCTAGGACTCTAAACAAAGTTTCATGCAACATGAGTACTTATAAGTGTCTCAATGAGCTTTGTACTTGATTGACGAACTTATGAAACATCTAACAACGCGTTTCTAGGACTCTAAACCAAGTTTCATGCAACATGAGTGCTTATAAGTGGCTCAATGAGCTTTGCACTAGTTTGACGAACTTATGAAACATCTAACAACGCGTTTCTAGGACTCTAAACCAAGTTTCATGCAACATGAGTGCTTATAAGTGCCTCAATGAGCTTTGTACTAGTTTGACGAACTTATGAAACATCTAACAACTGTTTCTAGGACTCTAAACCTAGTTTCATGCAACATGAGTGCTTATAAGTGTCTCAATGAGCTTTGTACAAGTTTGACGAACTTCTGAAACATCTAACAACTCGTTTCTAGGACTCTAAACCAAGTTTCATGCAACATGAGTGCTTATAAGTGTCTCAATGGGATTTGTACTAGTTTGACGAACTTATGAAACATCTAACAACCCGTTTCTAGGACTCTAAACCAAGTTTCATCCAACATGAGTGCTTATATGTGTCTCAATGAGCTTTGTACAAGTTTGAAGAACTTATGATACATCTAACAACGCGTTTCTAGGACTCTAAACCTAGTTTCATGCAACATGAGTGCTTATAAGTGTCTCAATGAGCTTTGTACAAGTTTGACGAACTTCTGAAACATCTAACAACTCGTTTCTAGGACTCTAAACCAAGTTTCATGCAACATGAGTGCTTATAAGTGTCTCAATGAGATTTGTACTAGTTTGACGAACTTATGAAACATCTAACAACGCGTTTCTAGGACTCTAAACCAAGTTTCATGCAACATGAGTGCTTTTAAGTGTCTAAATTAGCTTTGTACTCGTTTTACGAACTTATGAAACATTTAACAACGCATTTCTCGGAGTCTTAACCAAGTTTCTTGCAACATCAGTGCATATAAGTGTCTCAATAAGCTTTGTACAAGTTTGACGAACTTATGAAACATCTAACATCGCGTTTCTAGGACTCTAAACAAAGTTTCATGCAACATGAGTACTTATAAATGTCTCCATGAGCTTTGTACTTGATTGACGAACTTATGAAACATCTAACAACGCGTTTCTAGGACTCTAAACCAAGTTTCATGCAACATGAGTGCTTATAAGTGTCTCAATGAGCTTTGCACTAGTTTGACGAACTTATGAAACATCTAACAACGCGTTTCTAGGACTCTAAACCAAGTTTCATGCAACATGAGTGCTTATAAGTGTCTCAATGAGCTTTGTACTAGTTTGACGAACTTATGAAACATCTAACAACTGTTTCTAGGAGTCTTAACTTAGTTTCATTCAACATGAGTGCATATAAGTGTCTCAATGAGCTTTGTACAAGTTTGACGAACTTATGAAACATCTAACAACGCGTTTCTAGGACTCTAAACTAAGTTTCATCCAACATGAGTGCTTATATGTGTCTCAATGAGCTTTGTACTAGTTTGAAGAACTTATGATACATCTAACAACGCGTTTCTAGGACTCTAAGCCAAGTTTCATGCAACATGAGTGCTTATAAGTGTCTCAATGAGCTTTGTACAAGTTTGACGAACTTCTGAAACATCTAACAACTCGTTTCTAGGACTCTAAACCAAGTTTCATGCAACATGAGTGCTTATAAGTGTCTCAATGAGCTTTGTACTAGTTTGATGAACTTATGAAACATCTAACAACGTGGTTGCTAGGACTCTAAACAAGGTTTCATGCAACATGAGTGCTTATAATTGTCTCAATGAGCTTTGTACAAGTTTGACGAACTTATGAAAAAACTAACAACGCCTTTCTAGAACTCTAAACCAAGTTTCATGCTACATGATTGCTTATAAGTTCCTCAATGAGCTTTGTACAAGTTTGACGAACTTATGAAACATCTAACAACGCGTTTCTAGGATTCTCAACCAAGTTTCACGCAACATGAGTACATATAAGTGTCTCAATAAGCTTTGTACTTGTTTGACGAACTTATGGAACATCTAACAACACGTTTCTAAGACTCTAAACCAAGTTTCATGCAACATGAGTGCTTATAAGTGGCTCAATGAGCTTTGCACTAGTTTGACGAACTTATGAAAAATCTAACAACGCGGTTTCTAGAACTCTAAACCAAGTTTCATGCAACATGAGTTCTTATAAGTGTCTCAATGAGCTTTGTACTAGTTTGACGAACTTATGAAACATCTAACAACGCGTTTCTAGGAGTCTTAACCAAGTTTCATTCAACATGAGTGCATATAAGTGTCTCAATGAGCTTTGTACAAGTTTGACGAACTTATGAAACATCTAACAACGCGTTTCTAGGACTCTAAACCAAGTTTCATGCAACATGAGTGCTTATAAGTGTCTCAATGAGCTTTGTACTTGATTGACGAACTTATGAAACATCTAACAACGCGTTTCTAGGACTCTAAACCAAGTTTCATGCAACATGAGTGCTTATAAGTGGCTCAATGAGCTTTGCACTAGTTTGACGAACTTATGAAACATCTAACAACGCGTTTCTAGGACTCTAAACCAAGTTTCATGCAACATGAGTGCTTATAAGTGTCTCAATGAGCTTTGTACTAGTTTGACGAACTTATGAAACATCTAACAACTGTTTCTAGGAGTCTTAACAAAGTTTCATTCAACATGAGTGCATATAAGTGTCTCAATGAGCTTTGTACAAGTTTGACAAACTTATGAAACATCTAACAACGCGTTTCTAGGACTCTAAACCAAGTTTCATCCAACATGAGTGCTTTTATGTGTCTCAATGAGCTTTGTATTAGTTTGACGAACTTATGATACATCTAACAACGCGTTTCTAGGACTCTAAACCAAGTTTCATGCAACATGAGTGCTTATAAGTGTCTCAATGAGCTTTGTACTAGTTTGACGAACTTATGAAACATCTAACAACGCGTTTCTAGGACTCTAAACCAAATTTCATGAACATGAGTTCTTATAAGTGACTCAATGAGCTTTGTACAAGTTTGACGAACTTATGAAACATCTAACAACGCGTTTGTAGGACTCTAAACCAAGTTTCATGCAACATGAGTGCTTATAAGTGTCTCAATAAGCTTTGTACTAGTTAGACGAACTTATGAAACATCTAACAACGCGTTTCTAGGAATCTAAACCAAGTTTCATGCAACATGAGTTCTTATAAGTGTCTCAATGAGCTTTGTACTAGTTTAACGAACTTATGAAATATCTAACAACGCGTTTCTAGGACTCTAAACCAAGTTTCATGCAACATGAGTGCTTATAAGTGTCTCAATGAGCTTTTGTACAAGTTTGACGAACTTATGAAACATCTAACAACGCGTTTCTAGGAGTCTTAACCAAGTTTCATGCAACATCAGTGCATATAAGTGTCTCAATGAGCTTTGTACAAGTTTGACGAACTTATGAAACATCTAACAACGCGTTTCTAGGACTCTAAACCAAGTTTCATGCAACATGAGTGCTTATAAGTGTCTCAATGAGCTTTGTACTAGTTTGACGAACTTATGAAACATCTAACAACGCGTTTCTAGGACTCTAAACCAAGTTTCATGCAACATGAGTGCTTATAATTGTCTCAATGAGCTTTGTACTAGTTTGACGAACTTATGAAACATCTAACAACGCGTTTCTAAGAGTATTAACCAAGTTTCATGCATTATCGGTGCATATAAGTGTCTCAATGAGCTTTGTACAAGTTTGACGAACTTATGAAACATCTAACAACGCGTTTATAGGACTCTAAACCAACTTTCATGCAACATGAAATCTTATAAGTGTCTCAATGAGCTTTGTACTTGTTTGACGAACTTATGAAACATCTAACAACGCGGTTTCTAGGACTCTAAACCAAGTTTCATGCAACATGAGTGCATATAAGTGTCTCAATGAGCTTTGTACAAGTTTAAGGAACTTATGAAACATCTAACAACTCGTTTCTAGGACTCTAAACCAAGTTTCATGCAACATGAGTGCTTATAAGTGTCTCAATGAGCTTTGTACTAGTTTGACGAACTTATGAAACATCTAACTCAATGAACTTTGTACAAGTTTGACGAACTTAAGAAACATCTAACAACGTGGTTGTTAGGACTCTAAACGAAGTTTCATGCAACATGGGTGCTTATAATTGTCTCAATGAGCTTTGTACTAGTTTTACGAACTTATGAAAAATCTAACAACGCGTTTCTAGGAGTCTTAACCAAGTTTCATGCAACATCGAGTGCATAGAAGTGTCTCAATGAGCTTTGTTCAAGTTTGACGAACTTATGAAACATCTAACAACGCGTTTCTAGTACTCTAAACCAAGTTTCATGCAACATGAGTACTTATATGTGTTTCAATGAACTTTGTACAAGTTTGACGAACTTATGAAACATCTAACAACCCGTTTCTAGGAGTCTTAACAAAGTTGCATTCAACATGAGTGCATATAAGTGTCTCAATGAGCTTTGTACTAGTTTGATGAACTTATGAAACATTTAACAACGTGGTTCCTAGGACTCTAAACAAGGTTTCATGCAACATGAGTGCTTATAAGTGTCTCAATGAGCTTTGTACAAGTTTGACGAACTTATGAAAAAACTAACAACGCCTTTCTAGAACTCTAAACCAAGTTTCATGCTACATGATTGCTTATAAGTTCCTCAATGAGCTTTGTACAAGTTTGACGAACTTATGAAACATCTAACAACGCGTTTCTAGGATTCTAAACCAAGTTTCATGCAACATGAGTACTTATAAGTTTCTCAATGAGCTTTGTACTTGTTTGACGAACTTATGAAACATCTAACAACAACTTTCTAAGACTCTAAACCAAGTTTCATGCAACATGAGTGCTTATAAGTGGCTCAATGAGCTTTGCACTAGTTTGACGAACTTATGAAAAATCTAACAACGCGGTTTCTAGAACTCTAAACCAAGTTTCATGCAACATGAGTGCTTATAAGTGGCTCAATGAGCTTTGCACTAGTTTGACGAACTTATGAAAAATCTAACAACGCGTTTCTAGGACTCTAAACCAAGTTTCATGCAACATGAGTGCTTATAAGTGTCTCAATGAGCTTTGTACTAGTTTCACGAACTTATGAAACATCTAACAATGCGTTTCTAGGACTCTAAACCAAGTTTCATGCAACATGAGTGCTTATAAGTGTCTCAATGAGCTTTGTATAAGTTTAACGATCTTATGAAACATCTAACAACGCATTTCTAGGATTCTAAACCAAGTTTCATGCAACATGAGTGCTTATAAGTGTCTCAATGAGCTTTGTACTAGTTTGACGAACTTATGAAACATCTAACAACGCGTTTCTAGGACTCTAAACCAAGTTTCATGCAACATGAGTGCTTATAAGTGTCTCAATGAGCTTTGTACTAGTTTGACGAACTTATGAAACATCTAACAACGCGTTTCTAAGAGTATAAACCAAGTTTCATGCAACATGAGTGCATATAAGTGTCTCAATGAGCTTTGTACAAGTTTGACGAACTTATGAAACATCTAACAACGCGTTTATAGGACTCTAAACCAACTTTCATGCAACATGAAATGCTTATAAGTGTCTCAATGAGCTTTGTACTTGTTTGACGAACTTATGAAACATCTAACAATGCGGTTTCTAGGACTCTAAACCAAGTTTCATGCAACATGAGTGCATATAAGTGTCTCAATGAGCTTTGTACAAGTTTAACGAACTTATGAAACATCTAACAACGCGTTTCTAGGACGCTAAACCAAGTTTCATGCAACATGAGTGCTTATAAGTGTCTCAATGAGCTTTGTACTAGTTTGACGAACTTATGAAACATCTAACTCAATGAACTTTGTACAAGTTTGACGAACTTAAGAAACATCTAACAACGTGGTTGTTAGGACTCTAAACAAAGTTTCATGCAACATGGGTGCTTATAATTGTCTCAATGAGCTTTGTACTAGTTTTAGGAACTTATGAAAAATCTAACAACGCGTTTCTAGGAGCTCTTCAAGTTTGACGAACTTATGAAACATCTAACAACGCGTTTCTAGTACTCTAAACCAAGTTTCATGCAACATGAGTACTTATATGTGTTTCAATGAACTTTGTACAAGTTTGACGAACTTATGAAACATCTAACAACCCGTTTCTAGGAGTCTTAACAAAGTTGCATTCAACATGAGTGCATATAAGTGTCTCAATGAGCTTTGTACTAGTTTGATGAACTTATGAAACATTTAACAACGTGGTTCCTAGGACTCTAAACAAGGTTTCATGCAACATGAGTGCTTATAAGTGTCTCAATGAGCTTTGTACAAGTTTGACGAACTTATGAAAAAATCTAACAACGCCTTTCTAGAACTCTAAACCAAGTTTCATGCTACATGATTGCTTATAAGTTCCTCAATGAGCTTTGTACAAGTTTGACGAACTTATGAAACATCTAACAACGCGTTTCTAGGATTCTAAACCAAGTTTCATGCAACATGAGTACTTATAAGTTTCTCAATGAGCTTTGTACTTGTTTGACGACCTTATGAAACATCTAACAACAAGTTTCTAAGACTCTAAACCAAGTTTCATGCAACATGAGTGCTTATAAGTGGCTCAATGAGCTTTGCACTAGTTTGACGAACTTATGAAAAAACATCTAACAACGCGGTTTCTAGAACTCTAAACCAAGTTTCATGCAACATGAGTGCTTATAAGTGGCTCAATGAGCTTTGCACTAGTTTGACGAACTTATGAAAAATCTAACAACGCGTTTCTAGGACTCTAAACCAAGTTTCATGCAACATGAGTGCTTATAAGTGTCTCAATGAGCTTTGTACTAGTTTCACGAACTTATGAAACATCTAACAATGCGTTTCTAGGACTCTAAACCAAGTTTCATGCAACATGAGTGCTTATAAGTGTCTCAATGAGCTTTGTATAAGTTTAACGATCTTATGAAACATCTAACAACGCATTTCTAGGATTCTAAACCAAGTTTCATGCAACATGAGTGCTTATAAGTGTCTCAATGAGCTTTGTACTAGTTTGACGAACTATATCAAACATCTAACAACGCGTTTCTAGGACTCTAAACCAAGTTTCATGCAACATGAGTTCTTATAAGTGTCTTAATGAGCTTTGTACAAGTTTGACGAACTTATGAAACATCTAACAACTCTAAACCAAGCGTTTCTGTCTCAGGACTCTAAACCAAGTTTCATGCAACATGAGTGCTTATAAGTGTCTCAATAAGCTTTGTACTAGTTTGACGAACTTATGAAACATCTAACAACGCGTTTCTACAAGTTTGAATTAAGAAACATAAACAACGTGGTTGTTAACTTTCAAACAAAGTGCAATGGGTGATGAGTAATTGTCTTATGAGCTTTGTAAGTTTTAGGAACTTATGAAAAATCTAACAACGCGTCTCAATGAGCTTTGTACTAGTTTGACGAACTTATGAAACATCTAACAACGCGTTTCTAGGACTCTAAACAAGGTTTCATCCAACATGAGTGCTTATAAGTGTCTCAATGAGCTTTGAACTAGTTTGACGAACTTATGAAACATCTAACAACGCGTTTCTAGGAATCTAAACCAACTTTCATGCAACATGAGTGCATATAAGTGTCTCAATAAGCTTTGTACTAGTTTGACGAACTTATGAAACATCTAACAACGCGTTTCTAGGAATCTAAACCAAGTTTCATGCAACATGAGTGCTTATAAGTGTCTCAATGAGCTTTGTACTAGTTTGACGAACTTATGAAATATCTAACAACGCGTTTCTAGGACTCTAAACCATGTTTCATGCAACATGAGTGCTTATAAGTGTCTCAATGAGCTTTGTACTAGTTTGACGAACTTATGAAACATCTAACAACGCGTTTCTAGGAGTCTAAACCAAGTTTCATGCAACATCAGTGCATATAAGTGTCTCAATGAGCTTTGTACTAGTTTGACGAACTTATGAAACATCTAACAACGCGTTTCTAGGACTCTAAACCAAGTTTCATGCAACATGAGTGCATATAAGTGTCTCAATAAGCTTTGTACTAGTTTGACGAACTTATGAAACATCTAACAACGCGTTTCTAGGAATCTAAACCAAGTTTCATGCAACATGAGTGCTTATAAGTGTCTCAATGAGCTTTGTACTAGTTTGACGAACTTATGAAATATCTAACAACGCGTTTCTAGGACTCTAAACCAAGTTTCATGCAACATGAGTGCTTATAAGTGTCTCAATGAGCTTTTGTACTAGTTTGACGAACTTATGAAACATCTAACAACGCGTTTCTAGGACTCTAAACCAAGTTTCATGCAACATGAGTGCTTATAAGTGTCTCAATGAGCTTTGTACAAGTTTGACGAACTTATAAAACATCTAACAACGCGTTTCTAGGACTCTAAACCAAGTTTCATGCAACATGAGTGCTTATAAGTGTCTCAATGAGCTTTGTACTAGTTTGACGAACTTATGAAACATCTAACAACCGCGTTTCTAGGACTCTAAACCAAGTTTCATGCAACATGAGTGCTTATAATTGTCTCAATGAGCTTTGTACTAGTTTGACGAACTTATGAAACATCTAACAACGCGTTTCTAAGAGTCTTAACCAAGTTTCATGCAACATCGAGTGCATATAAGTGTCTCAATGAGCTTTGTACAAGTTTGACAAACTTATGAAACATCTAATAACGCATTTATAGGACTCTAAACCAAGTTTCATGCAACATGAGATGCTTATAAGTGTCTCAATGAGCTTTGTACAAGTTTGACGAACTTATGAAAAAACTAACAACGCCTTTCTAGAACTCTAAACCAAGTTTCATGCAACATGATTGCATATAAGTGTCCTCAATGAGCTTTGTACAAGTTTGACGAACTTATGAAACATCTAACAACGCGTTTCTAGGACTCTAAACAAAGTTTCATGCAACATGAGTACTTATAAGTGTCTCAATGAGCTTTGTACTTGTTTGACGAACTTATGAAACATCTAACAACACGTTTCTAAGACTCTAAACCAAGTTTCATGCAACATGAGTGCTTATAAGTGGCTCAATGAGTTTTGCACTAGTTTGACGAACTTATGAAAAATCTAACAACGCGCGTTTCTAGGACTCTAAACCAAGTTTCATGCAACATGAGTGCTTATAAGTGTCTCAATGAGCTTTGTACTAGTTTCACGAACTTATGAAACATCTAACAATGCGTTTCTAGGACTCTAAACCAAGTTTCATGCAACATGAGTGCTTATAAGTGTCTCAATGAGCTTTGTATAAGTTTAACGATCTTATGAAACATCTAACAACGCGTTTCTAGGATTCTAAACCAAGTTTCATGCAACATGAGTACTTATAAGTGTCTCAATGAGCTTTGTACTAGTTTGACGAACATTATCAAACATCTAACAACGCGTTTCTAGGAATCTAAACCAAGTTTCATACAACATGAGTGCTTATAAGTGTCTCAATGAGCTTTGTACTAGTTTGACGAACTTATGAAATATCTAACAACGCGTTTCTAGGACTCTAAACAAGGTTTCATCCAACATGAGTGCTTATAAGTGTCTCAATGAGCTTTGAACTAGTTTGACGAACTTATGAAACATCTAACAACGCGTTTCTAGGAATCTAAACCAACTTTCATGCAACATCGAGTGCATATAAGTGTCTCAATAAGCTTTGTACTAGTTTGACGAACTTATGAAACATCTAACAACGCGTTTCTAGGAATCTAAACCAAGTTTCATGCAACATGAGTGCTTATAAGTGTCTCAATGAGCTTTGTACTAGTTTGACGAACTTATGAAACATCTAACAACTCGTTTCTAGGACTCTAAACCAAGTTTCATGCAACATGAGTGCTTATAAGTGTCTCAATGAGCTTTTGTACTAGTTTGACGAACTTATGAAATATCTAACAACGCGTTTCTAGAACTCTAAACCAAGTTTCATGCAACATGAGTGCTTATAAGTGTCTCAATGAGCTTTGTACAAGTTTGACGAACTTATGAAAAATCTAACAACGCGTTTCTAGGACTCTAAACCAAGTTTCATGCAACATGAGTGCTTATAAGTGTCTCAATGAGCTTTGTACTAGTTTGACGAACTTATGAAACATCTAACAATGCGTTTCTAGGACTCTAAACCAAGTTTCATGCAACATGAGTGCTTATAAGTGTCTCAATAAGCTTTGTACTAGTTTGACGAACTTATGAAACATCTAACAACGCGTTTCTAGGAATCTAAAAGCCAAGTTTCATGCAACATGAGTGCTTATAAGTGTCTCAATGAGCTTTGTACTAGTTTGACGAACTTATGAAATATCTAACAACGCGTTTCTAGGACTCTAAACCAAGTTTCATGCAACATGAGTGCTTATAAGTGTCTCAATGAGCTTTGTACAAGTTTGACGAACTTATCAAACATCTAACAACGCGTTTCTAGGAATCTAAACCAAGTTTCATGCAACATGAGTGCTTATAAGTGTCTCAATAAGCTTTGTACTAGTTTGACGAACTTATGAAACATCTAACAACGCGTTTCTAGGAATCTAAACCAAGTTTCATGCAACATGAGTGCTTATAAGTGTCTCAATGAGCTTTGTACTAGTTTGACGAACTTATGAAATATCTAACAACGCGTTTCTAGGACTCTAAACCAAGTTTCATGCAACATGAGTGCTTATAAGTGTCTCAATGAGCTTTTGTACTAGTTTGACGAACTTATGAAACATCTAACAACGCGTTTCTAGGAGTCTAAACCAAGTTTCATGCAACATCAGTGCATATAAGTGTCTCAATGAGCTTTGTACTAGTTTGACGAACTTATAAAACATCTAACAACGCGTTTCTAGGAATCTAAACCAAGTTTCATGCAACATGAGTGCTTATAAGTGTCTCAATGAGCTTTGTACTAGTAGCTTGACGAACTTATGAAACATCTAACAACCGCGTTTCTAGGACTCTAAACCAAGTTTCATGCAACATGAGTGCTTATAAGTGTCTCAATGAGCTTTGTACTAGTTTGACGAACTTATGAAACATCTAACAACGCGTTTCTAAGAGTCTTAACCAAGTTTCATGCAACATCAGTGCATATAAGTGTCTCAATGAGCTTTGTACAAGTTTGACAAACTTATGAAACATCTAACAACACATTTATAGGACTCTAAACCAAGTTTCATGCAACATGAGATCATATAAGTGTCTCAATGAGCTTTGTACTTGTTTGACGAACTTATGAAACATCTAACAACGCGTTTCTAGGACTCTAAACCAAGTTTCATGCAACATGAGTGCTTATAAGTGTCTCAATGAGCTTTGTACTTGTTTGACGAACTTATGAAACATCTAACAACGCGTTTCTAGGACTCTAAACCAAGTTTCATGAAACATGAGTACTTATAAGTGTCTCAATGAGCTTTGTACAAGTTTGACGAACTTATGAAACATCTAACAACCCGTTTCTAGGAGTCTTAACAAAGTTGCATGCAACATGAGTGCATATAAGTGTCTCAATGAGCTTTGTACAAGTTTGACGAACTTAGGAAACATCTAACAACGCGTTTCTAGGACTCTAAACAAGGTTTCATCCAACATGAGTGCTTATAAGTGTCTCAATGAGCTTTGTACTAGTTTGACGAACTTATGAAACATCTAACAACCGCGCATTTCTAGGACTCTAAACCAAGTTTCATGCAACATGAGTGCATATAAGTGTCTCAATAAGCTTTGTACTAGTTTGACGAACTTATGAAACATCTAACAACGCGTTTCTAGGACTTTAAACCAAGTTTCATGCAACATGAGTGCTTATAAGTGTCTCAATGAGGTTTGTACAAGTTTGATGAACTTATGAAACATCTAACAACTCGTTTCTAGGACTCTAAACCAAGTTTCATGCAACATGAATGCTTATAAGTGTCTCAATGAGCTTTTGTACTAGTTTGACGAACTTATGAAACATCTAACAACGCGTTTCTAGGACTCTAAACCAAGTTTCATGCAACATCAGTGCATATAAGTGTCTCAATGAGCTTTGTACAAGTTTGACGAACTTATAAAACATCTAACAACGCGTTTCTAGGACTCTAAACCAAGTTTCATGCAACATGAGTGCTTATAAGTGTCTCAATGAGCTTTGTACTAGCTTGACGAACTTATGAAACATGTAAAACCGCGTTTCTAGGACTCTAAACCAAGTTTCATGCAACATGAGTGCTTATAAGTGTCTCAATAAGCTTTGTACTAGTTTGACGAACTTATGAAACATCTAACAACGCGTTTCTAAGACTCTAAACCAAGTTTCATGCAACATCGAGTGCATATAAGTGTCTCAATGAGCTTTGTACAAGTTTGACAAACTTATGAAACATCTAACAACGCATTTATAGGACTCTAAACCAAGTTTCATGCAACATGAGATCTTATAAGTGTCTCAATGAGCTTTGTACTTGTTTGACGAACTTATGAAACATCTAACAACGCGTTTCTAGGACTCTAAACCAAGTTTCATGCAACATGAGTGCTTATAAGTATCTCAATGAGCTTTGTACTAGTTTGACGAACTTATGAAACATCTAACAACACGTTTCTAGGACTCTAAACCAAGTTTCATGAAACATGAGTACTTATGTGTCTCAATGAGCTTTGTACAAGTTTGACGAACTTATGAAACATCTAACAACCCGTTTCTAGGAGTCTTAACAAAGTTGCATTCAACATGAGTGCATATAAGTGTCTCAATGAGCTTTGAACTAGTTTGACGAACTTATGAAACATCTAACAACGCGTTTCTAGGAATCTAAACCAAGTTTCATGCAACATCAGTGCATATAAGTGTCTCAATAAGCTTTGTACTAGTTTGACGAACTTATGAAACATCTAACAACGCGTTTCTAGGAATCTAAACCAAGTTTCATGCAACATGAGTGCTTATAAGTGTCTCAATGAGTTTTGTACTAGTTTGATGAACTTATGAAATATGTAACAACTCGTTTCTAGGACTCTAAACCAAGTTTCATGCAACATGAGTGCTTATAAGTGTCTCAATGAGCTTTTGTACTAGTTTGACGAACTTATGAAATATCTAACAACGCGTTTCTAGAACTCTAAACCAAGTTTCATGCAACATGAGTGCTTATAAGTGTCTCAATGAGCTTTGTACAAGTTTGACGAACTTATGAAAAATCTAACAACGCGTTTCTAGGACTCTAAACCAAGTTTCATGCAACATGAGTGCTTATAAGTGTCTCAGTGAGCTTTGTACTAGTTTGACGAACTTATGAAACATCTAACAATGCGTTTCTAGGACTCTAAACCAAGTTTCATGCAACATGAGTGCTTATAAGTGTCTCAATGAGCTTTGTATAAGTTTAACGATCTTATGAAACATCTAACAACACGTTTCTAGGATTCTAAACCAAGTTTCATGCAACATGAGTGCTTATAAGTGTCTCAATGAGCTTTGTACTAGTTTGACGAACATATCAAACATCTAACAACGCGTTTTTAGGACTCTAAACCAAGTTTCATGCAACATGAGTTCTTATAAGTGTCTCAATGAGCTTTGTACAAGTTTGACGAACTTATGAAACATCTAACAACGCGTTTCTAGGACTCTAAACCAAGTTTCATGCAACATGAGTGCTTATAAGTGTCTCAATAAGCTTTGTACTAGTTTGACGAACTTATGAAACATCTAACAACGCGTTTCTAGGAATCTAAGCCAAGTTTCATGCAACATGAGTGCTTATAAGTGTCTCAATGAGCTTTGTACTAGTTTGACGAACTTATGAAATATCTAACAACGCGTTTCTAGGACTCTAAACCAAGTTTCATGCAAGATGAGTGCTTATAAGTGTCTCAATGAGCTTTGTACTAGTTTGACGAACTTATGAAACATCTAACAACGCGTTTCTAGGAGTCTTAACCAAGTTTCATGCAACATCAGTGCATATAAGTGTCTCAATAAGCTTTGTACTAGTTTGACGAACTTATGAAACATCTAACAACGCGTTTCTAGGAATCTAAACCAAGTTTCATGCAACATGAGTGCTTATAAGTGTCTCAATGAGCTTTGTACTAGTTTGATGAACTTATGAAATATTTAACAACTCGTTTCTAGGACTCTAAACCATGTTTCATGCAACATGAGTGCTTATAAGTGTCTCAATGAGCTTTTGTACTAGTTTGACGAACTTATGAAACATCTAACAACGCGTTTCTAGGAGTCTTAACCAAGTTTAATGCAACATCAGTGCATATAAGTGTCTCAATGAGCTTTGTACTAGTTTGACGAACTTATGAAACATCTAACAACGCGTTTCTAGGAATCTTAACCAAGTTTCATGCAACATCAGTGCATATAAGTGTCTCAATAAGCTTTGTACTAGTTTGACGAACTTATGAAACATCTAACAACGCGTTTCTAGGAATCTAAACCAAGTTTCATGCAACATGAGTGCTTATAAGTGTCTCAATGAGCTTTGTACTAGTTTGATGAACTTATGAAATATCTAACAACTCGTTTCTAGGACTCTAAACCAAGTTTCATGCAACATGAGTGCTTATAAGTGTCTCAATGAGCTTTTGTACTAGTTTGACGAACTTATGAAACATCTAACAACGCGTTTCTAGGAGTCTTAACCAAGTTTCATGCAACATCGGTGCATATAAGTGTCTCAATGAGCTTTGTACAAGTTTGACGAACTTATAAAACATCTAACAACGCGTTTCTAGGACTCTAAACCAAGTTTCATGCAACATGAGTGCTTATAAGTGTCTCAATGAGCTTTGTACTAGCTTGACGAACTTATGAAACATCTAAAACCGCGTTTCTAGGACTCTAAACCAAGTTTCATGCAACATGAGTGCTTATAATTGTCTCAATGGGCTTTGTACTAGTTTGACGAACTTATGAAACATCTAACAACGCGTTTCTAAGAGTCTTAACCAAGTTTCATGCAACATCGGTGCATATAAGTGTCTCAATGAGCTTTGTACAAGTTTGACAAACTTATGAAACATCTAATAACACATTTATAGGACTCTAAACCAAGTTTCATGCAACATGAGATCTTATAAGAGTCTCAATGAGCTTTGTACTTGTTTGACGAACTTATGAAACATCTAACAACTCGTTTCTAGGACTCTAAACCAAGTTTCATGCAACATGAGTGCTTATAAGTATCTCCATGAGCTTTGTACTAGTTTGACGAACTTATGAAACATCTAACAACACGTTTCTAGAACTTTAAACCAAGTTTCATGAAACATGAGTACTTATGTGTTTCAATGAGCTTTGTACAAGTTTGACGAACTTATGAAACATCTAACAACCCGTTTCTAGGAGTTTTAACAAAGTTGCATTCAACATGAGTGCATATAAGTTTCTCAATGAGTTTTGTACTAGTTTGACGAACTTAGGAAATATCTAACAACGCGTTTCTAGGACTCTAAACAAGGTTTCATCCAACATGAGTGCTTATAAGTGTCTCAATGAGCTTTGTACTAGTTTGACGAACTTATGAAACATCTAACAACGCGTTTCTAGGAGTCTTAACCAAGTTTTATGCAACATCAGTGCATATAAGTGTCTCAATAAGCTTTGTACTAGTTTGACGAACTTATGAAACATCTAACAACGCGTTTCTAGGAATCTAAACCAAGTTTCATGCAACATGAGTGCTTATAAGTGTCTCAATGAGCTTTGTACTAGTTTGATGAACTTATGAAATATCTAACAACTCGTTTCTAGGACTCTAAACCAAGTTTCATGCAACATGAGTGCTTATAAGTGTCTCAATGAGCTTTTGTACTAGTTTGACGAACTTATGAAACATCTAACAACGCGTTTCTAGGAGTCTTAACCAAGTTTCATGCAACATCGGTGCATATAAGTGTCTCAATGAGCTTTGTACAAGTTTGACGAACTTATAAAACATCTAACAACGCGTTTCTAGGACTCTAAACCAAGTTTCATGCAACATGAGTGCTTATAAGTGTCTCAATGAGCTTTGTACTAGCTTGACGAACTTATGAAACATGTAAAACCGCGTTTCTAGGACTCTAAACCAAGTTTCATGCAACATGAGTGCTTATAATTGTCTCAATGGGCTTTGTACTAGTTTGACGAACTTATGAAACATCTAACAACGCGTTTCTAAGAGTCTTAACCAAGTTTCATGCAACATCAGTGCATATAAGTGTCTCAATGAGCTTTGTACAAGTTTGACAAACTTATGAAACATCTAATAACGCATTTATAGGACTCTAAACCAAGTTTCATGCAACATGAGATCTTATAAGTGTCTCAATGAGCTTTGTACTTGTTTGACGAACTTATGAAACATCTAACAACTCGTTTCTAGGACTCTAAACCAAGTTTCATGCAACATGAGTGCTTATAAGTATCTCCATGAGCTTTGTACTAGTTTGACGAACTTATGAAACATCTAACAACACGTTTCTAGGACTTTAAACCAAGTTTCATGAAACATGAGTACTTATGTGTTTCAATGAGCTTTGTACAAGTTTGACGAACTTTTGAAACATCTAACAACCCGTTTCTAGGAGTTTTAACAAAGTTGCATTCAACATGAGTGCATATAAGTTTCTCAATGAGTTTTGTACAAGTTTAACAAACTTATGAAACATCTAAAAACACGTTTCTAAGACTCTAAACCAAGTTTCATGCAACATGAGTGCTTATAAGTGGCTCAATGAGCTTTGCACTAGTTTGACGAACTTATGAAAAATCTAACAACGCGGTTTCTAGAACTCTAAACCAAGTTTCATGCAACATGAGTGCTTATAAGTGTCTCAATGAGCTTTGTACTAGTTTGACGAACTTATGAAACATCTAACAACGCGTTTCTAGGAGTCTTAACCAAGTTTCATTCAACATGAGTGCATATAAGTGTCTCAATGAGCTTTGTACTAGTTTGATGAACTTATGAAATATCTAACAACGCGTTTCTAGGACTCTAAACCAAGTTTCATGCAACATGAGTGCTTATAAGTGTCTCAATGAGCTTTTGTACTAGTTTGACGAACTTATGAAACATCTAACAACGCGTTTCTAGGAGTCTTAACCAAGTTTCATGCAACATCGAGTGCATATAAGTGTCTCAATGAGCTTTGTACAAGTTTGACGAACTTATAAAACATCTAACAACGCGTTTCTAGGACTCTAAACCAAGTTTCATGCAACATGAGTGCTTATAAGTGTCTCAATGAGCTTTGTACTAGCTTGAAGAACTTATGAAACATCTAAAACCGCGTTTCTAGGACTCTAAACCAAGTTTCGTGCAACATGAGTGCTTATAATTGTCTCAATGAGCTTTGTACTAGTTTGACGAACTTATGAAACATCTAACAACTCGTTTCTAGGAGTCTTAACCAAGTTTCATGCAACATCAGTGCATATAAGTGTCTCAATGAGATTTCTACAAGTTTGACGAACTTATGAAACATCTAACAACGCATTTATAGGACTCTAAAACAAGTTTCATGCAACATGAGATCTTATAAGTGTCTCAATGAGCTTTGTACTTGTTTGACGAACTTATGAAACATCTAACAACTCGTTTCTAGGACTCTAAACCAAGTTTCATGCAACATGAGTGCTTATAAGTATCTGCATGAGCTTTGTACTAGTTTGACGAACTTATGAAACATCTAACAACGCGTTTCTAGGACTTTAAACCAAGTTTCATGAAACATGAGTACTTATGTGTTTCAATGAGCTTTGTACAAGTTTGACGAACTTATGAAACATCTAACAACCCGTTTCTAGGAGTCTTAACAATGTTGCATTCAACATGAGTGCATATAAGTTTCTCAATGAGTTTTGTACAAGTTTAACGAACTTATGAAACATCTAACAACACGTTTCTAAGAATCTAAACCAAGTTTCATGCAACATGAGTGCTTATAAGTGGCTCAATGAGCTTTGCACTAGTTTGACGAACTTCTGAAAAATCTAACAACGCGGTTTCTAGAACTCTAAACCAAGTTTCATGCAACATGAGTGCTTATAAGTGTCTCAATGAGCTTTGTACTAGTTTGACGAACTTATGAAACATCTAACAACGCGTTTCTAGGAGTCTTAACCAAGTTTCATTCAACATGAGTGCATATAAGTGTCTCAATGAGCTTTGTACAAGTTTGACGAACTTATGAAACATCTAACAACGCGTTTCTAGGACTCTAAACCAAGTTTCATGCAACATGAGTGCTTATAAGTGTCTCAATGAGCTTTGTACTAGTTTGACGAACTTATGAAACATCTAACAATGTGTTTCTAGGACTCTAAACCAAGTTTCATGCAACATGAGTGATTATAAGTGTCTCAATGAGCTTTGTATAAGTTTAACAATCTTATGAAACATCTAACAACCCGTTTCTAGGATTCTAAACCAAGTTTCATGCAACATGAGTGCTTATAAGTGTCTCAATGAGCTTTGTACTAGTTTGACGAACATATGAAACATCTAACAACGCGTTTCTAGGAATCTAAACCAAGTTTCATGCAACATGAGTTCTTATAAGTGTCTCAATGAGCTTTGTACAAGTTTGACGAACTTATGAAACATCTAACAACGCGTTTCTAGGACTCTAAACCAAGTTTCATGCAACATGAGTGCTTATAAGTGTCTCAATAAGCTTTGTACTAGTTTGACGAACTTATGAAACATCTAACAACGCGTTTCTAGGAATCTAAACCAAGTTTCATGCAACATGAGTGCTTATAAGTGTCTCAATGAGCTTTGTACTAGTTTGACGAACTTATGAAATATCTAACAACGCGTTTCTAGGACTCTGAACCAAGTTTCATGAAACATGAGTGCTTATAAGTGTCTCAATGAGCTTTGTACTATTTTGACGAACTTATGAAACATCTAACAACGCGTTTCTAGGAGTCTTAACCAAGTTTCATGCAACATCAGTGCATATAAGTGTCTCAATAAGCTTTGTACTAGTTTGACGAACTTATGAAACATCTAACAACGCGTTTCTAGGAATCTAAACCAAGTTTCATGCAACATGAGTGCTTATAAGTGTCTCAATGAGCTTTGTACTAGTTTAATGATCTTATGAAATATCTAACAACGCGTTTCTAGGACTCTAAACCAAGTTTCATGCAACATGAGTGCTTATAAGTGTCTCAATGAGCTTTTTACTAGCTTGACGAACTTATGAAACATCTAACAACGCGTTTCTAGGAGTCTTAACCAAGTTTCATGCAACATCGAGTGCATATAAGTGTCTCAATGAGCTTTGTACAAGTTTGACGAACTTATAAAACATCTAACAACGCGTTTCTAGGACTCTAAACCAAGTTTCATGCAACATGAGTGCTTATAAGTGTCTCAATGAGCTTTGTACTAGCTTGACGAACTTATGAAACATCTAAAACCGCGTTTCTAGGACTCTAAACCAAGTTTCATGCAGCATGAGTGCTTATAATTGTCTCAATGAGCTTTGTACTAGTTTGACGAACTTATGAAACATCTAACAACGCGTTTCTAAGAGTCTTAACCAAGTTTCATGCAACATCAGTGCATATAAGTGTCTCAATGAGCTTTGTACAAGTTTGACGAACTTATGAAACATCTAACAACGCATTTATAGGACTCTAAACCAAGTTTCATGCAACATGAGATCTTATAAGTGTCTCAATGACCTTTATACTTGTTTGACGAACTTATGAAACATCTAACAACTCGTTTCTAGGACTCTAAACCAAGTTTCATGCAACATGAGTGCTTATAAGTATCTCCATGAGCTTTGTACTAGTTTGACGAACTTATGAAACATCTAACAACGCATTTCTAGGACTTTAAACCAAGTTTCATGAAACATGAGTACGTATGTGTTTCAATGAGCTTTGTACAAGTTTGACGAACTTATGAAACATCTAACAACCCGTTTCTAGGAGTCTTAACAAAGTTGCATTCAACATGAGTGCATATAAGTGTCTCAATGAGTTTTGTACAAGTTTAACGAACTTATGAAACATCTAACAACGTGTTTCTAGGACTCTAAACCAAGTTTCATGCAACATGAGTGCTTATAAGTGTCTCAATGAGCTTTGTACTTGTTTGACGAACTTATGAAACATCTAACACCGCGTTTCTAGGACTCTAAACCAAGTTTCATGAAACATGAGTGCTTATAAGTGGCTATATGAGCTTTGTACTAGTTTGACGAACTTATGAAACATCTAACAACGCGGTTTCTAGGACTCTAAACCAAGTTTCATGCAACATGAGTGCTTATAAGTGTCTCAATGAGCTTTGTACAATTTTGACGAACTTATGAAACATCTAACAACGCGTTTCTAGAAGTCTTAACAAAGTTGCATTCAACATGAGTGCATATAAGTGTCTCAATGAGCTTTGTACAACTTTAACGAACTTATGAAACATCTAACAACGCGTTTCTAGGACTCTAAACCAAGTTTCATGCAACATGAGTGCTTATAAGTGTCTCAATGAGCTTTGTACTTGTTTTACGAACTTATGAAACATCTAACAACGCGTTTCTAGGACTCAAAACCAAGTTTCATGCAACATGAGTGCTTATAAGTGGCTCAATGAGCTTTGTACTAGGATGACGAACTTATGAAACATCTAACAACGCGGTTTCTAGGACTCTAAACCAAGTTTCATGCAACATGAGTGCTTATAAATGTTTCAATGAGCTTTGTACTAGTTTGACGAACTTATGAAAAATCTAACAACGCGTTTCTAGGACTCTAAACCAAGTTTCATGAAACATGAGTGCTTATAAGTGTCTCAATGAGCTTTGTACTAGTTTGACGAACTTATGAAACATCTAACAACGCGTTTCTAGGAGTCTTAACCAAGTTTCATTCAACATGAGTGCATATAAGTTTTTCAATGAGCTTTGTACAAGTTTGACGAACTTATGAAACATCTAACAACGCGTTTCTAGGACTCTAAACCAAGTTTCATGCAACATGAGTGCTTATAAGTGTCTCAATGAGCTTTGTACTTGTTTGACGAACTTATGAAACATCTAACAACGCGATTTCTAATACTCTAAACCAAGTTTCATGAACCGTGAGTGCTTATAAGTGTCTCAAGGATCTTTGTACTAGTTTGGCGAACTTATGAAACATCTAATAACGCATTTCTAGGACTCAAAACCAAGTTTCATGCAACATGAGTGCTTATAAGTGTCTCAATGAGCTTTGTATATGTTTGACGAACTTATGAAACATCTAACAACGCGTTTCTAGGACTCTAAACCAAGTTTCATGCGACTTGAGTGCTTATAAGTGTCTCAATGAGCTTTGTACTAGTTTGACGAACTTATGAAACATCTAACAACGCGTTTCTAGGACTCAAACCAAGTTTCATGCAACATGAGTGCTTATAAGTGTCTCAATGAGCTTTGTACTTGTTTGACGAACTTATGAAACATCTAACAACGCGATTTCTAATACTCTAAACCAAGTTTCATGAACCATGAGTGCTTATAAAGGTCTCAATGACCTTTGTACTAGTTTGGCGAACTTATGAAACATCTAATAACGCCTTTCTAGGACCCTAAACCAAGTTTCATGCAACATGACTGCTTATAAGTGTCTCAATGACCTTTGTACTTGTTTGACGAACTTATGAAACATCTAACATCGCGTTTTTAGGACTCTAAACCAAGTTTCATGCAACATGAGTGCTTATAAGTGTCTCAATGAGCTTTGTACTAGTTTGACGAACTTATGAAACATCTAACAACGCGTTTCTAGGACTCTAAACCAAGTTTCATGCAACATGAGTGCTTATAAGTGTCTCAATGAGCTTTGTACAAGTTTGACGAACTTATATGAAACATCTAACAACGCGTTTCTAGGACTCGATACCAAGTTTCATGCCACATGAGTGCTTATAAGTGTCTCAATAAGCTTTGTACTAGTTTGACGAACTTATGAAACATTTAACAACGCGTTTCTATGAATCTAAACCAAGTTTCATGCAACATGAGTGCTTATGAAGAGGAAGAAGAAGTAGCTGCCATTAGAGAGATGCTAGTTGCTCGGAGGACATTGAGTGTGCATAACCAACTGGAGGAACTAGTCCAAAGAGACCACCTCTTCCACACGCGGTGCATCATCAAGGGCAATGTGTGTAGCCTCATCATAGATGGTGGGAGTTGTACTAATGCAGCTAGTGAGCTCATGGTTAAGAAGTTAAGCCTAGAAACTATCTCTCATCCGCGTCCATACAAGCGACAATGGTTGAATGAAAGTGGGGCCTTAACGGTGACTCGCCAAATCAGATTGTCCTTCTCTATTGGAAAGTATGAAGATGAACTGCTTTGTGACGTGATACCTATGTGTTCAAGCCATATATTTTTAGGCAGCCGTGGCAATCTGCATTACGGCTACACTAACAAGCACTCATTTGAATTCAAATGCAAAAAGGTCACCCTTGCTCCTCTCACACCTAGTGAAGTGTATCAAGAACAACTCTACCTCAAGCTCAAAGAAGAGAAAGAGAATGCTCCAACTCCGTCCACCAACCTCTACATGAACCAAAGAGAAGTTTCTCAACTCTTAACTTTAAATTGTTCTATTTTGTTATTTGTGTATAAAGAGAGCCTTGTTAGCACTAATCCTCCACAAGATCTTCTTAGTGATTTTGCCAAGCTTTTGCAAGACTATAGTGACGTCTTTCTTCAGGAGATTCCACCTGGTTTGCCACGAATCCGAGGCATTGAGCACCCGATTGATCTACTCCCTGGTTTGGCGCTTCCAAACCGATGCCTATAGGACCAATCCGGTGGAGACGAAGGAGTTTCAGAAACAGGTTGAGGAGTTGATGAGCAAGGGCCATATCCGAAAGAGCATGAGTCCATATGTTGTACATGTGCTACTTGTACCCAAGAAGGACAGATCATGGCGCATGTGTGTTGATTGTCGAGCCATCAACAACATTAGGGTGAAGTATCGCCACACTATTCCTAGATTAGATGATATGTTAGATGAATTTTGTGGTTCTAACGTGTTCTATAAGATTGATCTTAAGATTGGTTACCATTAGATTAGGATGAAGGAGGTGATTAGTGGAAGACGGCCTCCAAGACCAAGCAAGGCTTATATGAGTGGTTTGTTATGCCTTTCGGTCTTACTAATGCACCTAGCACTTTTACGAGAATAATGAATCATGTTTTGAGGTCTTTTATAGGTGTTTTGTGGTAGTTTACTTTGATGACATCCTAATCTTTAGCAAGAGACTAGACGAGCACATTGCCCATGTCCGAGCCGTACTTGATGTCCTAATGAGATTGTTTTCTTAGGCTTTGTTGTGAGTACATAAAGAGTTAGGTTCGACGAAGAGAAGGTCAAGGCGACACCAACCACCATTGGAGAATTTCGAAGCTTTCATGGATTAGCCGGCTTCTATAGGCGTTTTGTCAAGGAGTTTAGCACCATTGCGGCAACATTGACAAAAGTTATCAAGAAAGACGTTGGTTTCAGATGGGGAGATGCGCAAGACAAGGCTTTCCAAAGCCTCAAAGAGAATCTTATCAATGCCCCATTACTTATGTTAACGAATTTGTTAAAACATTTGAAATTGAGTGTGATGCTTCGGTGTAGGTATTGGAGTTGTATTGATGCAATACAAGAAACTGATTGCCTACTTTAGCGAGAAAATTGGAGGGGCCACCATGGACTATCCCACCTATGACAAGGAGCTCTATGCCTTGGTGAGGGCGTTGCAGACTTTGCAACATTATTTATGGCCCAAAGAGTTTGTCATCCACACGGACCATGACTCTCTAAAGCACTTGAAAGGCCAACAAAAGCTGAATAAGAGGCATGGCTGCTGGATAAAGTTCATTGAGACATTCCCCTACGTTATCAAGTATAGGAAAGGTAAGGACAATGTCGTAGCCGACGCATTGTCCTGAAGGTACACTCTAATCTCAGAATTACCATCTAGACTCATAGGATTTGAGATGCTCAAAAAGTTGTATGAATCGATTTCGAGTTTAGCGCTTACTACTTGAAATGTGCTAAGTTTTCTTGTGAGAATTACTATAGACAGGAAGACTACTTGTTCTTCCACAATAGGTTGTGCATACCTACAAGTTCTGTAAGGGAGCTACTTGTCCGAGAAGCTCATGGTGGAGGACTAGCAGACACTTTGGAGTGGCAAAAACCTTAGCAAGCCTCCAAGCTTACTTCTATTGGCCGCATATGAGAAGAGATGTGGAGAGAATTTGTCTTAGGTGCATCACATGCAAACAAGCCAAGAGTAAGGTTCAGCCACACGGTTTGTACACTCCTTTGCCCATACCTTCCAACCCTTGGTCTATGGATTTTGTGATTGGCTTACCTCGAACCATAAATGGTAGAGATTCTATCTTTGTTGTTGTGGACACGTTTAGCAAGATGGCTCATTTTATAGCTTGCCACAAGACCGATGATGCGCTAAGTGTAGCTAACTTGTTTTTCAGAGAAGTAGTGAGACTAGATGGCATTCCCCTAGTGATAGTTTCGGACAAAGACACCAAGTTCGTGAGCCACTTTTGGCGCACCTTGTGGGCTAAGCTAGGAACCAAGCTATCTTTCTCCACCACTTGCCATCCATCAACCGACGAACAAACTAAATTTGTGAACAAGTCGTTGTCAATGCTTCTAAGGACATTGGTGAAAAGCAACCTCAAGTCATGGGAAGAGTGTCTACCCCATGTTGAGTTCGCTTATAACCACGTTAAGCATTCTACTACCCTTTATTCTCCTTTTGAACTAGTATACGGTTTTAATCCTATGTCTCCGCTTGATCTAATTGTTTTACCTTTGAGTGAAATGTCTAGTGTTGATGGCAAGAAAAAGGCTGAACATGTTAGGAAAATGCACGAGAAGGCTAGGGAGAAAATAGAGAAGAAGACCAAGCAATACGCTAAGCATGCAAACAAGGGCCGCAAGGAGATGGTGTTTGAAGAAGGCGACTTGGTGTGGATCCACCTGAGGAAGGAGCGGTTCCCGGCTGAGAGGAAGTCTAAGCTAATGCCACGAGTAGACGAACATTTCAAAGTAACCCGGCGGATCAACGACAACGCCTACAAGATCGACCTCCATGGTAAGTATGCCATTTCGGATTCATTCAACGTTATTGACTTGTCTCCTTATTTTGCAGATTCAGATTTGAGGACAAATCCTTTTAAAGAGGGAGGGGATGATATGAGCATGGAACCGGATACCGAGAACCAAGGCGCTCGACAACTCGACACCGATCACCAAGGCGCTCGACAACTCGACACCGATCACGCACAAAGCACCTAGCAACATGAAGGTGTGGTTACACGAGCGATGGCCAAGAAGCTAGCTAATGACGTTCAAGCATTGATCTTAGAGGAACTTGGAGGAGCAGCTAGGAGCTTCTTCAACATCTTCATCATGGCCTAGAAAGAAGATCAAGGTAATGAAACTAAGTAACTAAGTGTTTCGACTCGGTACTCTTTCCCTTTGCGTAGGTTTGTCCCATTGGGTTTACTATGCAAGGGTTTTAATGAGGCCAAGAAGAGCACTTCGTCGATTACTTAGTGACGTTACGTTCAAGAGTGTACTAAGCGAGGCACTCTAAACTACTCGTTGTCCTATCGGTGAAACTACATGATGTTTAGCTTGTTTAAAACTTCATGTTGTTTTACAATTTACTTTTCGTTAAGTGGCGATTTCCATTTCTCTAGAAAATTTCCTTTTTGTACTTTTCCGTAAAGACCTAAAAAGGAAGCGAGTTGTGCTCCTCTATATAAGCTTCACGCCACCCTTTGTAATCTTTAGTCAAACTTTTATACAAAACTTTTGTTTCGACTCACACTGATTAATTCTTTGAATTCGAGACTCTTACAAGCCGATTGCTTCCAAGAGTTTCTCCTATCCATCAAGGAAGTAGTCCATAACTTCCTTGAAACGTACACCACCATTTCGCGCCGCTACACCACCATATCCACTGGTTTTTTAACTTCGTCTATTACCCCCCAATTCTCCATCCGCCATAAGAAAAGAGCTTACCTTGTACCTGGAGTTGTTTTCTTGGCCAAGAGCGTATCATAAGCACTCATATTGCATGACACTTGGTTTAGAGTCCTAGAAACGCGTTGTTAGATGTTTCATAAGTTCCTCAAACTTGTACAAAGCTCATTGAGACACTTATAAGCAATGATAATGCATAAAACTTGGTTTAGAGTCCTAGAAACTCGTGGTTAGATGTTTCATAAGTTTGTGAAACTTGTACAAAGCTCATTGAGGAACTTATAAGCACTCATGTTGCATGAAACTTGGTTTAGAGTCCTAGCAACCACGTTGTTAGATGTTTCATAAGTTCGTTAAACGTTTACGGAGATCATTGAGACACTTATAAGCACTCATGTCGCATGAAACTTGGTTAAGAGTCCTAGACACCACGTTGTTAGATGTTTCATATGTTTGTCAAACTTGTACAAAACTCATTGAGACAATTATAACCACTCATGTTGCATGAAACTCGGTTTAGAGTCCTAGCAACCACGTTGTTAGATGTTACGTAATTTTATCAAACTAGTACAAAGCTCATTGAGACACTTATAAGCACTCATGTTGCATGAAACTTGGTTTAGAGTCCTAGAAACCACGTTGTTAGATGTTTCATAAGTTTCTCAAACTTGTACAAAGCTCATTGAGACACTTATAATCACTCAAGTTGCATGAATCTTGGTCTAGAATCCTAGCAACCACGTTGTTAGATGTTTTATAAGTTCGTTAAACTTGTACGAACCTCATTGAGACACTTATAAGAACTCAGGTTGCATGAAACTTGGTTTAGAGTCCTAGAAACCACGTTGTTAGATGTTTCATAAGTTAGTCAAACTAGTACAAAGCTCATTGAGACACTTATAAGCACTCATTTTGCATGAAACTTGCTTTAGAGTCTTAGAAACGCGTTATTAGATGTTTCATAAGTTCGTATAATTTGAACAAAGCTCATTGAGACATTTATAAGCACTCATGTTGCATGAAACTTGGTTTAGAGTCCTCGAAACGCGTTGTTAGATGTTTCATAAGTTTGTCAAACTTATACAAAGCTCATTGAGACACGTATAAGCACTCATGTTGCATGAAACATGGTTTAGATCTAGTCCTAGCAACCACGTTGTTAGATGTTTTATAAGTTAGTCAAACTAGTACAAACCTCATTGAGAAACTTATAAGCACTCATGTTGGATGAAACTTGGTTTAGAGTCCTAGAAAACTCGTTGTTAGATATTTCATAAGTTTGACAAACTTGTACAAAGCTCATTGAGACACTTATAAGCACTCATGTTGCATGAAACTTGGTTTAGAGTCCTAGCAACCACGTTGTTAGATGTTTCATAAGTTCGTTAAACTTGTATGAAGGTCATTAAGACACTTATATGCACTCATGTTGCATGAAACATGCTTTAGAGTCCTAGAAACCACGTTGTTAGATGTTTCATAAGTTTGTCAAACTTGTAAAAAACTCATAGAGACACTTATAAGCACTCATATTGCATGAAACTTGGTTAAGATTCCTAGCAACCACGTTGTTAGATGTTTCATAAGTTAGTAAAACTAGTACAAAGCTCATTGAGACACGTATAAGCACTCATGTTGCATGAAAATTGGTTTAGAGTCCTAGCAGCCACATTATTAGATGTTTCATAAGTTCGTTAAACTTGTACGAAGCTCATTGAGACACTTATAAGCACTCATGTTGCATGAAACTTGGTTTAGAATCTTAGAAACCACGTTGTTAGATGTTTCATAAGTTTGTCAAACTTGTACAAAAATTATTGAGACACTTATAAGCACTCATGTTGCATGAAATTTTGTTTAAAGTCCTAGCAACCACGTTGTTAGATGTTTCATAAGTTAGTCAAACTAGTAAAAAGCTCATTGAGACACTTATAAGACACATGTTGCATGAAATTTGGTTTAGAGTCCTAGAAATGTGTTGTTAGATGTTTCATAAGTTCGTCAAACTTGTACAAAGTTCATTGAGACACTTATAAGAACTCATATTGCAATAAACTTGGTTTGGAGTCCTAGAAACGCGTTGTTAGATATTTCATATGTTCGTCAAACTAGTACAAAGCTCATTGAAACACTTATAAGCACTCGTATTGCATGAAACTTGGTTTTGAGTCCGATAAACCACATTGTTAGATGTTTCAAAAGTTTGTCAAACTTGTAAAAAACTCATTGTGACACTTATAAGCACTCGTGTTGCATGAAACTTTGTTTAGAGTCCTAGCAACCACGTTGTTACATGTTTCCTAAGTTCGCTATACTTGTAAAAAGCTCATTGAGACACTTATAAGCTCTCATGTTGCATGAAACTTGGTTTAGACTCCTAGAAAAGCGTTATTAGAGGTTTGATAAGGTCGTAAAAATTTGTACAAAGCTCATTGAAACACTTATAAGCACTTGTGTTTCATGAAACTTTGTTTAGAGTCCTAGAAACGCGTTGTTAGATGTTTCATAAGTTCGTCAAACTTTTACAAAGCACATTGAGACACTTATAAGCACTCATGTTGCATTTAACTTGGTTTAGATTCCTAGAAACCACGTAGTTAGATTTTTCAAAAATTTGTCAAACTTTTCCAAAAATCAGTGAGACACTTATCAGCACTCATGTTGCATGATACTTGGTTTAGAATCCTAGCAACCCCGCTATTAGATGTTTAATAACTTCGTTAAACTTGTACGAAGCTCATTGAGACACTTATAAGCACTCAGTTGCATGAAACTTGGTTTAGAGTCCTAGAAACCATGTTTTTAGATGTTTCATAAGTTAGTCAAACTAGTACAAAGATAATTGAGACACTTATAAGCACTCATGTCGCATGAAACTTGGTTTAGAGTCCTAGAAACCACGTTGTTAGATGTTTCATAAGTTTGTCAAACTTGTCCAAAACTTATTGAGACACTGATAAGCACTCATGTTGCATGAAACTTGGTTTAGAGTCCTAGCAACCACTTTGTTATAATGTTTCATAAGTTCGTTAAACTTGTAGTAAGCTCATTGAGACACTTATAAGCACTCATCTTGCATGAAACTTGGTTTAGAGTCCTAGAAACCACGTTGTTAGATGTTTCAAAAGTTTGTCAAACTTGTACAAAACTCATTGATACACTTATAAGCACTCATGTTGCATGAAACTTGGTTTAGAGTCCTAGCAACCACGTTTTTAGATGTTTCATAAGTTAGTCAAACTAGTATTAAGCTCATTGAGACACTTATAAGCACTCATGTTGAATAAAACTTGGTTTAGAGTCCTAGAAATGCGTTATTAGATGTTTCATAAGTTCGCTAAACTTGTACTAAGCTCATTGATGCACTTATAAGCACTCATCTTGCATGAAACTTGGTTTAGATTCCTAGAAACCACGTTGTTAGATGTTTCAAAAGTTTGTCAAACTTGTACAAAACTCATTGATACACTTATAAGCACTCATGTTGCATGAAACTTGGTTTAGAGTCCTAGCAACCACGTTTTTAGATGTTTCATAAGTTAGTCAAACTAGTATAAAGCTCATTGAGACACTTATAAGCACTCATGTTGAATAAAACTTGGTTTAGAGTCCTAGAAATGCGTTATTAGATGTTTCATAAGTTTGTAAAACTTGTACAAAGATCATTGAGACACTTATAAGCACTCATGTTGCATGAAACTTGGTTTAGAGTCCTAGAAACGAGTTGTTAGATGTTTCATAAGTTCGTCAAACTTGTACAAAGTTAATTGAGACACTTATAAGCACTCGTATTGCATGAAACATGGTTTTGAGTCCTAGAAACCACATTGTTAGATATTTCAAAAGTTTGTCAAACTTGTACAAAACTCATTGAGACACTAATAAGCACTCGTGGTGCATGAAACTTGGTTTAGAGTCCGAGCAACCACGTTTTTAGATGTTTCATCTAAACTTGTACAAAACTCATCGAGACACTTTTAAGCACACATGTTGCATGAAACTTAGTTTAAATTCCTAGAAACCACGTTTTTAGATGTTTCATATGTTCGTTAAAATTGTACAAAGCTCATTGAGAGACTTATAAGCACTCATATTGCATGAAACTTTGTTTAGATTATTAGAGGTTTCTTAAGTTCGTAAAATTTGTACAAAGCTCATTGAGACACTTATAAGCACTCATGTTGCATGAAACTTGTTTTAGAGTCCTAGAAACGCGTTGTTAGATGTTTCATAAGGTCGTCAAACTTGTACAAAGCTCATTGAGACACTTATAAGTACTCATGGTGCATTTAACTTGGTTTAGATTCCTAGAAACCACGTTGTTAGATGTTTCATAAGTTTGTCAAACTTGTCCAAAACTCATTGAAACACTTATAAGCACTCATGTTGCATGAAACTTGGGTTAGAGTCCTAGCAACCACGTTGTTAGATGTTTCATAAGTTCGTTAAACTTGTACGAATCTCATTGAGACACTTATAAGAACTCATCTTGCATGAAACTTGGTTTAGAGTCCTAGAAACCACGTAGTTAGATGTTCCAAAAGTTTTTCGAACTTGTACAAAACTCATTGAGACACTTACAAGCAGTCATGTTGCATGATACCTTGTTTAGTGTCCTAGCAACCACGTTGTTAGATGTTTCATAAGTTCGTAAATCTTGTACAAAGTTCATTCAGACTCTTATAAGCAGTCATGTTGCATGAAACTTGTATTAGAGTCCTAGAAACGCGTTGTTAGATGTTTCATAAGTTCGTCAAACTTGTACAAAGCTCACTGAGATATTTATAAGCACTCATATTGCAATAAACTTGATTTGGAGTCCTAGAAACGAGTTGTTAGATGTTTCATAAGTTCGTCAAAATTGTACAAAGCTAATTGAAACACTTATAAGCATCCGTATTGCATGAAACTTTGTTTTAAGTCCTAGAAACCACATTGTTAGATGTTTCATAAGTTTGTCCAACTTGTACAACGCTCGTTGAGACACTTGTAAGAACTCATGTGGCATGAAACTTGGTTTAGAGTCCTAGAAACCAAGTTATTATATGTCTCATAATTTCGTCAACCTAGTACAAAGCTCATTGAGACACTTAAAAGCACTCATGTTGCATGAAGGTTGGTTTAGAGTCCTAGAAACACGTTTTGAGATGTTTCATAAGTTCGTCAAACTTGTAAATAGCTCATTGAGGAACTTATAAGCAATCATGTTTCATGAAACTTGGTTTAGAGTCCTAGAAACGCGTTGTTAGATGTTTCATAAGTTCGTCAAACTTGTA
Source organism: Cochlearia excelsa (assembly GCA_963556525.1). Lineage (NCBI taxonomy): Eukaryota > Viridiplantae > Streptophyta > Magnoliopsida > Brassicales > Brassicaceae > Cochlearia > Cochlearia excelsa. Next base: position 83,155 of record CAUVZT010000058.1, read on the forward strand.
CAAATCTCATTGAGACACTTATAAGCACTAATTGTGCATGAAACTTGGTTTAGAGTCCTAGAAACCACGTTGTTAGATGTTTATTAAGTTAGTCAAACTAGTACAAAGCTCATTGAGACACTTATAAGCACTCATGTTGCATGAAACTTGGTTTAGAGTCCTAGCAACCACGTTGTTTGATGTTTCATAAGCTCATTAAACTTGTAAAAATCTCATTGAGACACTTAAAAGCACTCATCTTGCATGAAACTTGGTTTAGAGTCCTAGAAATCACGTTGTTAGATGTTTCAAAAGTTTGTCAAACTTGTACAAAACTCATTGATACACTTATAAGCACTCATGTTGCATGAAACTTGGTTTAGAGTCCTAGCAACCACGTTTTTAGATGTTTCATAAGTTAGTCAAACTAGTATAAAGGTCATTGAGACACTTATAAGCACTCATGTTGCATGAAACTTGGTTTAGAGTCCTAGAAACCGAGTGGTTAGATGTTTCATAAGTTCGTTAATCTAGTACAAAGCTCATTGAGACACTTATAAGCACTCATGTTGCATGAAACTTGGTTTAGAGTCCTAGCAACCACGTTGTTAGATGTTTTATAAGTTCGTCAAACTTGTACAAAACTCATTGATACACTTATAAGCACTCATGTTGCATGAAACTTGGTTTAGAGTCCTAGCAACCACGTTTTTAGATGTTTCATAAGTTAGTCAAACTAGTATAAAGCTCATTGAGACACTTATAAGCACTCATGTTGAATAAAACTTGGTTTAGAGTCCTAGAAATGCGTTATTAGATGTTTCATAAGTTCGCTAAACTTGTACTAAGCTCATTGATGCACTTATAAGCACTCATCTTGCATGAAACTTGGTTTAGATTCCTAGAAACCACGTTGTTAGATGTTTCAAAAGTTTGTCAAACTTGTACAAAACTCATTGATACACTTATAAGCACTCATGTTGCATGAAACTTGGTTTAGAGTCCTAGCAACCACGTTTTTAGATGTTTCATAAGTTAGTCAAACTAGTATAAAGCTCATTGAGACACTTATAAGCACTCATGTTGAATAAAACTTGGTTTAGAGTCCTAGAAATGCGTTATTAGATGTTTCATAAGTTTGTAAAACTTGTACAAAGCTCATTGAGACACTTATAAGCACTCATGTTGCATGAAACTTGGTTTAGAGTCCTAGAAACGAGTTGTTAGATGTTTCATAAGTTCGTCAAACTTGTACAAAGTTCATTGAGACACTTATAAGCACTCGTATTGCATGAAACATGGTTTTGAGTCCTAGAAACCACATTGTTAGATATTTCAAAAGTTTGTCAAACTTGTACAAAACTCATTGAGACACTTATAAGCACTCGTGTTGCATGAAACTTGGTTTAGAGTCCGAGCAACCACGTTTTTAGATGTTTCATCTAAAATTGTACAAAACTCATTGAGGCACTTATAAGCACACATGTTGCATGAAACTTAGTTTAAATTCCTAGAAACCACGTTTTTAGATGTTTCATAAGTTCGTTAAAATTGTACAAAGCTCATTGAGAGACTTATAAGCACTCATATTGCATGAAACTTGGTTTGATTAGATTATTAGAGGTTTCTTAAGTTCGTAAAATTTGTACAAAGCTCATTGAGACACTTATAAGCACTCATGTTGCATGAAACTTGTTTTAGAGTCCTAGAAACGCGTTGTTAGATGTTTCATAAGGTCGTCAAACTTGTACAAAGCTCATTGAGACACTTATAAGCACTCATGGTGCATTTAACTTGGTTTAGATTCCTAGAAACCACGTTGTTAGATGTTTCATAAGTTTGTCAAACTTGTCCAAAACTCATTGAAACACTTATAAGCACTCATGTTGCATGAAACTTGGGTTAGAGTCCTAGCAACCACGTTGTTAGATGTTTCATAAGTTCGTTAAACTTGTACGAATCTCATTGAGACACTTATAAGAACTCATCTTGCATGAAACTTGGTTTAGAGTCCTAGAAACCACGTAGTTAGATGTTCCAAAAGTTTTTCGAACTTGTACAAAACTCATTGAGACACTTACAAGCAGTCATGTTGCATGATACTTGGTTTAGTGTCCTAGCAACCACGTTGTTAGATGTTTCATAAGTTCGTAAATCTTGTACAAAGTTCATTCAGACACTTATAAGCAGTCATGTTGCATGAAACTTGTATTAGAGTCCTAGAAACGCGTTGTTAGATGTTTCATAAGTTCGTCAAACTTGTACAAAGCTCACTTGAGATATTTATAAGCACTCATATTGCAATAAACTTGATTTGGAGTCCTAGAAACGAGTTGTTAGATGTTTCATAAGTTCGTCAAAATTGTACAAAGCTAATTGAAACACTTATAAGCATTCGTATTGCATGAAACTTTGTTTTAAGTCCTAGAAACCACATTGTTAGATGTTTCATAAGTTTGTCCAACTTGTACAACGCTCGTTGAGACACTTGTAAGAACTCATGTGGCATGAAACTTGGTTTAGAGTCCTAGAAACCAAGTTATTATATGTCTCATAATTTCGTCAACCTAGTACAAAGCTCATTGAGACACTTAAAAGCACTCATGTTGCATGAAGGTTGGTTTAGAGTCCTAGAAACACGTTTTGAGATGTTTCATAAGTTCGTCAAACTTGTAAATAGCTCATTGAGGAACTTATAAGCAATCATGTTTCATGAAACTTGGTTTAGAGTCCTAGAAACGCGTTGTTAGATGTTTCATACGTTCCTCAAACTTGTACAAATCTCATTGAGACACTTATAAGCACTAATTGTGCATGAAACTTGGTTTAGAGTCCTAGAAACCACGTTGTTAGATGTTTATTAAGTTAGTCAAACTAGTACAAAGCTCATTGAGACACTTATAAGCACTCATGTTGCATGAAACTTGGTTTAGAGTCCTAGCAACCACGTTGTTTGATGTTTCATAAGCTCATTAAACTTGTAAAAATCTCATTGAGACACTTAAAAGCACTCATCTTGCATGAAACTTGGTTTAGAGTCCTAGAAATCACGTTGTTAGATGTTTCAAAAGTTTGTCAAACTTGTACAAAACTCATTGATACACTTATAAGCACTCATGTTGCATGAAACTTGGTTTAGAGTCCTAGCAACCACGTTTTTAGATGTTTCATCAGTTAGTCAAACTAGTATAAAGGTCATTGAGACACTTATAAGCACTCATGTTGCATGAAACTTGGTTTAGAGTCCTAGAAACCGAGTTGTTAGATGTTTCATAAGTTCGTCAATCTAGTACAAAGCTCATTGAGACACTTATAAGCACTCATGTTGCATGAAACTTGGTTTAGAGTCCTAGCAACCACGTTGTTAGATGTTTTATAAGTTCGTCAAACTTGTACAAAACTCATTGATACACTTATAAGCACTCATGTTGCATGAAACTTGGTTTAGAGTCCTAGCAACCACGTTTTTAGATGTTTCATAAGTTAGTCAAACTAGTATAAAGCTCATTGAGACACTTATAAGCACTCATGTTGAATAAAACTTGGTTTAGAGTCCTAGAAATGCGTTATTAGATGTTTCATAAGTTTGTAAAACTTGTACAAAGCTCATTGAGACACTTATAAGCACTCATGTTGCATGAAACTTGGTTTAGAGTCCTAGAAACGAGTTGTTAGATGTTTCATAAGTTCGTCAAACTTGTACAAAGTTCATTGAGACACTTATAAGCACTCGTATTGCATGAAACATGGTTTTGAGTCCTAGAAACCACATTGTTAGATATTTCAAAAGTTTGTCAAACTTGTACAAAACTCATTGAGACACTTATAAGCACTCGTGTTGCATGAAACTTGGTTTAGAGTCCGAGCAACCACGTTTTTAGATGTTTCATCTAAAATTGTACAAAACTCATTGAGACACTTATAAGCACACATGTTGCATGAAACTTAGTTTAAATTCCTAGAAACCACGTTTTTAGATGTTTCATAAGTTCGTTAAAATTGTACAAAGCTCATTGAGAGACTTATAAGCACTCATATTGCATGAAACTTTGTTTAGATTATTAGAGGTTTCTTAAGTTCGTAAAATTTGTACAAAGCTCATTGAGACACTTATAAGCACTCATGTTGCATGAAACTTGTTTTAGAGTCCTAGAAACGCGTTGTTAGATGTTTCATAAGGTCGTCAAACTTGTACAAAGCTCATTGAGACACTTATAAGCACTCATGGTGCATTTAACTTGGTTTAGATTCCTAGAAACCACGTTGTTAGATGTTTCATAAGTTTGTCAAACTTGTCCAAAACTCATTGAAACACTTATAAGCACTCATGTTGCATGAAACTTGGGTTAGAGTCCTAGCAACCACGTTGTTAGATGTTTCATAAGTTCGTTAAACTTGTATGAATCTCATTGAGACACTTATAAGAACTCATCTTGCATGAAACTTGGTTTAGAGTCCTAGAAACCACGTAGTTAGATGTTCCAAAAGTTTTTCGAACTTGTACAAAACTCATTGAGACACTTACAAGCAGTCATGTTGCATGATACTTGGTTTAGTGTCCTAGCAACCACGTTGTTAGATGTTTCATAAGTTCGTAAATCTTGTACAAAGTTCATTCAGACACTTATAAGCAGTCATGTTGCATGAAACTTGTATTAGAGTCCTAGAAACGCGTTGTTAGATGTTTCATAAGTTCGTCAAACTTGTACAAAGCTCACTGAGATATTTATAAGCACTCATATTGCAATAAACTTGATTTGGAGTCCTAGAAACGAGTTGTTAGATATTTCATAAGTTCGTCAAAATTGTACAGAGCTAATTGAAACACTTATAAGCATCCGTATTGCATGAAACTTTGTTTTAAGTCCTAGAAACCACATTGTTAGATGTTTCATAAGTTTGTCCAACTTGTACAACGCTCGTTGAGACACTTGTAAGAACTCATGTGGCATGAAACTTGGTTTAGAGTCCTAGAAACCAAGTTATTATATGTCTCATAATTTCGTCAACGAATCGTTGCTAAATCGTTGCTAATGTTTCTGACATTTAACCTCGTACTTCTGATACATAGAATGTAACATATTAGTCTAATCAGTAATTTAGCAACGATTTAGCAACGATTTATCAACGATTAGTACTTTTAGGGGTTTAAATTTGTTGGACTAATATGTTTTACATATCATTGCTAAATCGTTGCAATTAGCAACGATTTAGCGACGAATCGTTGCTAAATCGTTGCTAATTTTTGCACTATACAAATCTTTAAACCCTAAAACCACCCTAAAATAAAGGTTTTTAAGAATTAGTGTTAACTTAAAAAGTGTAAACAAAGGTGAAAACAATTGTATAAATCAAAAAAAAAAAATTGATTACAATATTATACTTAATGTGTATTAACTTACCGTTAACTTATAGGTTTTACTAACATAAAGTTTATAATACAAAAAATTTTCAGCTTTTTTAGTAAATATCATATTTTGAAGTGTTATTCTCAATCTTATAATCTATAATTACATATGAAGTATGTATTATAGCATAGCAAACCGTTTTAGGGGTTGAAACCCTAAAAATAGGGTTTGAGTTTAGCAACGATTCGTTGCTAAATCGTTGCTAAATATTAAATAGCAACGATTTAGCGACGATTACAACGAATCGTTGCTAAATCGTTGCTAATGGTTTTGACATTTAACTTCGTACTCTGATACATAGAATGTAGCTTATGTGTCCGATCAATTATTTAGCAACGATTTAGCAACGAATCGTTGCTAAATCGTTGCTAAATACTTGATCGGACACGTACATTGTATGCGTCATAGGTCTTGTACTTGGCGTAATACATGTTAGGGTTTAGCAACGAATTAGCAACGAAATGTTGGAATCGTTGCTAATTCGTGGCTAAACAAAAAATAGCGACGATTTAGCAACGATTCGTTGCTAAATCGTCGCTAAATTTTCGTTTTCCCTCCGGTGGGAAAACGAAAAGATTACAAAAACTATTCGTTGCTAAATCGTTGCTAATTAGCAACGATTTAGCAACGATCACAAAATCTATAAATATGGCCAAATTCTTTCATTTTTTTCACACAACCATCTCTCTACATTTTATCTCTCTACAATCTCTCTATAAAAACATCACAATTTCTTTTCAAAACACTAAACCTTTTTACAAAAATGCCTCCTCGTCCAAACCATTATTTTAATTTCATCCGTAATCGTTCTGGTAGCGGATCTGAGGTTGCTCCAGACGAGGCTGAAGCCGCAGCTCAAGAACTGGGACGGAATGTCGGGATTAATGATTTTGATCCCTAGTTTAGTTTTTTAAAAATGTAACTTATACAAAGCTCATTGAAGAACTTATAAGCACTCATGTTGCATGAAACTTGGTTTAGATTCCTAGAAAAGCGTTGTTAGATGTTTCATTAGTTCGACAAACTTGTACAAAGCTCATTGAGACATTTACAAGAACTCATGGTGCATGAAACTTGGTTTAGAGTCCTAGAAACGCGTTGTTAGATGTTTCATAAGGTCGTCAAACTTGTACAAAACTCATTGAGACACTTATAAGCACTCATGGTGCATTTAACTTGGTTTAGATTCCTAGAAACCACGTTGTTAGATGTTTCATAAGTTTGTCAAACTTGTCCAAAACTCATTGAAACACTTATAAGCACTCATGTTGCATGAAACTTGGGTTAGAGTCCTAGCAACCACGTTGTTAGATGTTTCATAAGTTCGTTAAACTTGTACGTTGCTCATTGAGACACTTATAAGAACTCATCTTGCATGAAACTTGGTTTAGAGTCCTAGAAACCACGTAGTTAGATGTTCCAAAAGTTTTTCGAACTTGTACAAAACTCATTGAGACACTTACAAGCACTCATGTTGCATGATACTTGGTTTAGTGTCCTAGCAACCACGTTGTTAGATGTTTCATAAGTTCGTAAATCTTGTACAAAGTTCATTCAGACACTTATAAGCAGTCATGTTGCATGAAACTTGTATTAGAGTCCTAGAAACGCGTTGTTAGATGTTTCATAAGTTCGTCAAACTTGTACAAAGCTCACTGAGATATTTATAATCACTCATATTGCAATAAACTTGATTTGGAGTCCTAGAAACGAGTTGTTAGATGTTTCATAAGTTCGTCAAAATTGTACAAAGCTAATTGAAACACTTATAAGCATCCGTATTGCATGAAACTTTGTTTTAAGTCCTAGAAACCACATTGTTAGATGTTTCATAAGTTTGTCCAACTTGTACAACGCTCGTTGAGACACTTGTAAGAACTCATGTGGCATGAAACTTGGTTTAGAGTCCTAGAAACCAAGTTATTATATGTCTCATAATTTCGTCAACCTAGTACAAAGCTCATTGAGACACTTAAAAGCACTCATGTTGCATGAAGGTTGGTTTAGAGTCCTAGAAACACGTTCTGAGATGTTTCATAAGTTCGTCAAACTTGTACATAGCTCATTGAGGAACTTATAAGCACTCATGTTTCATGAAACTTGGTTTAGAGTCCTAGAAACGCGTTGTTAGATGTTTCATAAGTTCGTCAAACTTGTACAAATCTCATTGAGACACTTATAAGCACTAATTGTGCATGAAACTTGGTTTAGAGTCCTAGAAACCACGTTGTTAGATGTTTATTAAGTTAGTCAAACTAGTACAAAGCTCATTGAGACACTTATAAGCACTCATGTTGCATGAAACTTGGTTTAGAGTCCTATAAACCACGTTGTTTGATGTTTCATAAGCTCGTTAAACTTGTAAAAATCTCATTGAGACACTTAAAAGCACTCATGTTGCATGAAACTTGGTTTATAGTCCTAGAAACCACGTCGTTAGATGTTTCATAAGTTTGTCGAAATTGTCCAAAACTAATTGAGACACTTATAAGCACTCATGTTGCATGAAAATTTGTTTAGAGTCCTAGCAACCACGTTGTTAGGTGTTTCAAAAGCTCGTTAAACTTGTACAAAGCTCAGTGAGACACTTATAAGGACTCATCTTGAATGAAACATGGTTTAGAGTCCTAGAAACCAAGTTGTTGGATTTTTCAAAAGTTTGTCAAACTTGTACAAAATTCATTGAGACCCTTATAAGCACTCGTGTTGCATGAAACTTGCTTTAGAGTCCCAGAAACCACGTTGTTAGATGTTTCATAAGTTAGTCAAACTAGTACAAAGCTCATTGAGACACTTATAAGCACTGATGTTGCAAGAAACTTGGTTTAGAGTCCTAGAAACGCGTTGTTAGATGTTTCATAAGTTCGTCAAACTTGTACAAAGCTCATTGAGACACTTATAAGCACTCATATTGCAATAAACTTGGTTTGGACTCCTAGAAACGCGTTGTTAGATGTTTCATAACTTCGTCAAACTTGTACAAAGCTCATTGAAACACTTATAAGCACTCGTATTGCATGAAACTTTGTTTTGAGTCCTAGAAACCCCATTGTTAGATGTTTCATAAGTTTTTCCAAGTTGTACAACGCTCGTTGAGATACTTATAAAAGCTTATGTTGCATGAAACTTGGTTTAGAGTCCTAGAAACCAAGTTATTAAATATTTCATAAGTTCTACAACCTAGTACAAAGCTCATTAACACACTTAAAAGCACTCATGTTGCATGAAGGTTAGTTTAGAGTCCTAGAAACAAGTTCTTAGATGTTTCATAAGTTCGTCAAACTTGTACAAAGCTCATTGAGGAACTTATAAGCACTCATGTTGCATGAAACTTGGTTTAGATTCCTAGAAAAGCGTTGTTAGATGTTTCATAAGTTCGACAAACTTGTACAAAGCTCATTGAGACACTTACAAAAACTCATGGTGCATGAAACTTGGTTTAGAGTCCTAGAAACGCGTTGTTATATGTTTCGTAAGTTCGTAAAACTTGTACAAAGCTCATTGAGACACTTATAAGCACTCGTGTTGCATGAAACTTGCTTTAGAGTCCTAGAAACCACGTTGTTAGATGTTTCATATGTTAGTCAAACTAGAACAAAGCTCATTGAGACACATATAAGCACTCATGTTGAATGAAACTTGGTTTAGAGTCCTATTAACGCGTTATTTGATGTTTTATAAGTTCGTAAAACTTGTACAAAGCTCATTGAGACACTTATAAGAACTCATGTTGCATGAAACTTGGTGTAGAGTCCTAGAAACGCGTTGTTATATGTTTCGTAAGTTCGTCAAACTTGTACAAAGCTCATCGAGACACTTATAAGCACTCATTTTGCATGAAACTTGGTTTAGAGTCCGAGAAACCACGTTGTTAGATGTTTCATAAGATCGTCAAACTTGTACAAAACTCATTGAGACACTTATAAGCACTGATGTTGCATGAAACTTTGTTTAGAGTCCTAGCAACCACGTTGATAGATGTTTCATAAGTTAGTCAAACTAGTACAAAGCTCATTGAGACACTTATAAAAACTCATGTTGCATGAAGCTTGGTTTAAAGTCCTAGAAACCACGTTGTTAGATGTTTTATAAGTTCGTCAAACTTTAACAAAGCTCATTGAGGAACTTATAAGCCCCCATGTTGCATGAAACTTGGTTTAGAATCATAGAAACGCGTTGTTATATGTTTCATAAATTCGTGAAACTTGTACAAAGCTCACTGATACACTTATAATCACTCATGTTGCATGAAACCTGGTTTAGAGTCCTAGAAACGCGTTGTTAGAGGTTTCATAAGTTCATTGAACTTGCACAAATCTCATTGAGGAACATATAAGCACTCATGTTGCATGAAACTTGGTTTAGAGTCCTACAAACGCGTGGTTAGATGTTTCGTAAGTTCGTCAAACTTGTACAGAGTTCATTGAGAAAGTTATAAGCACTCATGTTGCATGAAACTTGGTTTAGAGTCCTAGAAACCATGTTGTTAGATGTTTCATAAATTCGTACAACTTGTATAATGCTCGTTGAGACACTTATAAGAACTCATGTTGCATGAAACTTGGTTTAGAGTCCTAGAAACCACGTTGTTAGATGTTTCATAAGTTAGTCAAACTATTACAAAGCTCATTGAGACACTTATAAGCACTCATGTTTCATGAAGCTTGGTCTAGAGTCCTAGAAACCACGTTGTTAGATGTTTTATAAGTTCTTCAAACTAGTACAAAGCTCATTGAGACACTTATAAGCACTCATGTTGCATGAAGCTTGGTTTAGAGTCCTAGAAACCACGTTGTTAGATATTTTATAAGTTCGTCCAACTTTTACAACGCTCGTTGAGACACTTATAATAAATCATGTTGCATGAAACTTGGATTAGAGTCCTAGCAACCAAGTTATTAGAGTCCTAGCAACCTAGCAACCTAGTACAAAACTCATTGAGACACTTAAAAGCACTAATGTTTCATGAAGTTGGGTCTAGAGTCCTAGAAACTCGTTCTTAGATGTTTCATAAGTTCGTCAAACTTGTACAAAGCTCATTGAGACACTTATAAGAACTCGTATTACATGAAACCTTGCTTAGAGTCCGAGAAACACGTTGTTAGATGTCTCATAAGTTCGTGAAACTTGTACAAACCTCATTGAGACACTTATAAGTACTCATGTTGCATGAAACTTGTCTTAGAGTCCTAGCAACCACGTTGTTAGATGTTTCGTAAGTTCGTCAAACTAGTACAAATCTCATTGAGATACTTATAATCAATCATGTTTCATGAAACTTGGTTTGGTGTCCTAGAAACGCGTTGTTAGATGTTTCATAAGTTCGTCAAACTTGTACAAAGCTTATTGAGACACTTCTAAGCACTTGTATTGCATGATACTTGGTTTTGAGTCCTAGAAACTGATGAGATCGAGTTTTAACCCAATCACATACAACCCCAAGTGAAAGGCGCAAGACGTTGTAGTAATTTAGGATCGAATCCACAAGGAGAATGAACTTAGAACAACAAGAATGCAAGAATCTAACTTAGAATAGACCTATCAAATATCATTATTATGTAACAAAACTATATCTAAAACAATAAGATAAAAGTCAACTAATCAACAAATAGCTAGAAAGATTCTTAAATAAGATAAATGTTGGGTCTTGGGGTTTAAATTATTTGTTTTAGATAGATGGAATCAATCTAGCGATGCTAAAACAAACAAAGGAGATGGCTTTCTAGAACTAGGATCATTAATCTAGATTAGATCACTTCCATGACTCAAATCCATTCTCTAATCATAAAATCCTCAAATTTATGATTAGAGATCATTAAGTATAAGTCCTTAAAAAGTTCATCTTAAACCTTAGACATCAACTTCCATTGGCTAAGTATAAAGGACTAACAAGAGATTGGACTAGAAATTTCATCGAACACCTTCCGGACATGAAACATCCTCTTAGTACTAAGCTAGGTTAATTACTTCTACATTAGTGTTAAGCACATATAATGCTATAGAAACCATAACCTAAACATCCTAAACATCACTAACCATCATCCATCATCCTAACCTAACTAAACCCCAAAACCCATAAGGTAACTACTCACTAATCATGACAACAAACAAGCTAATGATTGAGATTAAAGACATGAATAAAAGATATTAAAAGAAAACTTAAAGATAAGAAAGCATTAAACTTTATATTAAACCTTTAAGGGTTTTCACAAAAGTGGCTAAAAGTCTAGAGAGAATAAGATAGATGATAAGATGTTTAACAAAAGAAAACCCTAGTAGTATTTATAGGAAAAGAAAAAGTGCAACAGGGTCGTAATTGACCAGCGATTTGGTCCAGCGGCCTGGTTACCGCTGGACTGAACATCCGCGTGCAATTCTTCTTTGTCTTCTCCGACGGTTTGGTATGGCGGTATGGAAGCCGCTGGAACTCGCACCCGCAAGCCTGCTTCTCCACTTTGGATCGACGGTTTTGTGTGCCATTTTAAACTGCAGGTTTCGTCGTCTTTAGGATGCCTCGGTTGCTTCCAGTGGTTTAGATTCAGCGGTTTAGTGGCCGCTGCAACTCACACCGCGATCTTGCTTCGGCTCCTTCTCCCCGGGCGGCTTGGAATGACGGTTTGATGACCGCTGGTAACTCCATTTCTTCTCATTTTCCTTCTTCAAGCTCCCTTGTGCTTTCTCTTCGCTTTCATTGAGCTCCCCATAGCTCCAAGTACATAAAATGCATATGATGCAATGCAAAAAGGACCTAAATCTAAATAAGACTATTCTAAACTACTTAGTGAAAATATGCTAATAAATACTATAAACTACGTAAAACATGTAACTAAAGTACTAAAATGTTATGAACATGCATGCTTTTTTTTTTTTTGTCACAAATGAACATGCATGCTTAAACCACCTAAAATACACACTTATCAGAAACAGGTTGTTAGATGTCTCATAAGTTCGTCAAACTTGTACAAAGCTCATTGAGACACTTATAAGCACTCATATTAAATGAAACTTTTTTTAGAGTCCTAGCAAACACGTTGTTAGATGTTTCATTAGTTTGTCAAACTAGTACAAAGCTCATTGAGATACTTATAAACAATCATGTTGCATGAAACTTGGTTTAAAGTCCTAGAAACTCGTTGTTAGATGTTTCATAAGTTCATGAAACTTGTACAAAGCTCATTGAGGAACTTATAAGCACTCATGTTGCATGAAACTTGGTTTAGAGTCCTAGGAACGCGTTGTTAGATGTTTCATAAGTTCGTTAAACTTGTACAAAGATCATTGAGACACTTATAAGCACTCATATTGCATGAAAGTTGGTTTAGACTCCTCGAAACCACGTTGTTAGATGTTTCATCAGTTCGGCAAACTTGTACAAAGCTCATTGAGACTGTTATAATCACTTATGTTGTATGAATGTTGGTTTAGAGTCCTAGAAACTCGTTGTTAGATGTTTCATAAGTTAGTGAAACTTGTACAAAGCTCATTAAGGAACTTATAAGCACTCATGTTGCATGAAACTTGGTTTAGAGTCCTAGAAACCACGTTGTTAGATGTTTCATAAATCGTCAAACTTGTACAAAGCTCATTGAGACACTTATAAGCATTCATGTTGCATGAAGCTTGGTTTAGATTCCTAGAAACCACGTTGTTAGATGTTTCATAAATTCGTCAAACTTTAAAGGTCATGGAAGAACTTATAAGCACCCATGTTGCATGAAACGTTGTTTAGAGTCCTAGAAACGTGTTGTTATATGTTTCATAAGTTCGTGAAACTTGTACAAAGCTCACTGAGACACTTATAATAACTCATGTTGCATGAAACTTGGTCTAGAGTCTTCGACACGCGTTGTTAGATGTATCATAAGTTCTTTAAACTTGTACAAACATATTTGAGGAAATTATAAGCACTCATGTTGCATGAAACTTGGTTTAGAGTCCTAGAAACGCGTTGCTAGTTGTTTCGTAAGTTCATCAAACTTGTACAAAGCTCATTAAGACACTTATAAGAACTCATGTTGCATGAAACTTGGTTTAGATTTCAACAAACCACGTTGTTAGATGTTTCATAAGTTCGTCCAACTTGTACAACGTTCATTGAGACACTTATAAGAACTCATGTTGCATGAAACGAAGATGCGGCTCGATTCGGAGGTGGGGATCGTTAGAAGGCTGAGGAGCCAGTAGACAGTTGGGGGAAGATCAGGATATTTCGGGCTTTGAAAAGCAAAAGGAAACAAGCTTTAACAAGAAGATTGCCTTATTTGGAGAATGCGTGGTGAACAAGGGAGAAAGATTCGTTATGGGTGATAGCGAATCAAAGGGAATATTTCGTAAGAGAAAAATAAGGAAATATTCCAGATTTAATGAAGATATGAAGATCTTCTATAGTCGGCGTGTTTTAGGCTTTGGGGCTAGTATATGAGGGCTTAGAGGTGTTTAGAAAAAGAGTTAACACTCTAAGCCGCTTATTCTCGTGGGTGATCATATTTGTTTAGGTGAGTGTTCGATCTATTGTACAAACTAGGAAAAACCTCAGTGTTGTAATAGATCAGTTTGTTTATTAGATAGCGTATGGGGGCAATAGGGTAGATTGCGTAATAGCCAGTTTGGGTTGTGTCTTGTAAAGAGAAACCTAAAGAGATATCTAATAAAGTGTGTTAAGCGTTTGATCTCGGCGCTTTCCAAGTGAAATCTGTCGTACATCGGTTGACCGAGAGTTTCCACACTTTCGAAACTTGGTTTAGAGTCCTAGCAACAAGGTTATTAGATGTTTCATAAGTTTTTCAACCTAGTACAAAGCTCATTGAAACACTTACAAGCACTCATGTTGCATGAAGCTTTGTTTAGAGTCCTGGAAAAGCGTTCTAAGATGTTTCCTAAGTTCGTCAAACTTGTACAAAGTTCATTGAGGAACATATAAGCACTCATGTTGCATGAAACTTGGTTTAGAGTCCTAGAAACGCGTTGTTAGATGTTTCATAAGTTCGTAAAACTTGTGCAAAGCTCATTGAGACACTTATAAGCATTAATGTTGCATGAAACATGGTTTAGAGTCCTAGAAACCACGTTGTTAGATGTTTCATAAGTTCGTCAAACTTGTACAAAGCTCATTGAGACACTTATAAGCACTCATGTTGCATGAAAATTGGTTTAGATTCCTAGAAACCACGTTGATAGATGTTTTACAAGTTCGTCCAACTTGTACAACACTCATTGAGACACTTATAAGCACCCATGATGCATGAAACTTGGTTTAGAATCCTAGAAACGCGTTGTTAGATGTTTCGTAAGTTCGTCAAAATAAGTGTCTCAATGAGCTTTGTACAATTTTCACGAACTTATGAAACATATAACAACGCGTTTCCAGGACTCTACACCAAGTTTCATGCAACATGAGTGCTTATAAGCGTCTCATTAAGCTTTGTGCAAGTTTCACAAACTTATTAAACATCTAACAACGCGTTTTCTAGGACTCTAAACCAAGTTTCATACAACATGAGTGCGTATAAGTGTATCAATGAGCTTTTTACAAGTTTCAAGAACTTATGAAACATCTAACAACGCGTTTCTAGGACTCTCAACCAAGTTGCATGCAACATGAGTTCATATAAGTGTCTCAATGAGCTTTTTACAAGTTTGACGAATTTGTAAAACATCAAACAACGCGTTTTCTAGGACTCTAAACCAAGTTTCATACAACATGAGTGCGTATAAGTGTCTAAATGAGCTTTTTACAAGTTTCAAGAACTTATGAAACATCTAACAACGCGTTTCTAGGACTCTAAACCAAGTTTCATGCAACATGAGTTCTTATAAGTGTCTCAATGAGCTTTGTACAAGTTTCAAGAACTTATGAAACATCTAATAACGCGTGTCTAGGACTCTAAACCAAGATTCATGCAACATGAGTGTTTATAAGTATCTCAGTTAGATTTTTTCAAGTTTGACGAACTTACGAAACATCTAACAACGTTGTTTCTAGGACTCTAAACCAAGTTTCATGCAACATGAGTGCGTAGAAGTGTCTCGATGAGCTTGGTACAAGTTTGACGAACTTATGAAACATCTAACAACGTGTTTCTAGGACTCTAAATCATGTTTCATGCAACATGAGTGCTTATAAGTTCCTCAATGAGCTTTGTACAAGTTTCACGAACTTATGAAACATCTAACAACGCATTTATAGGATTCTAAACCAAGTTTCATGCAACATGAGTGCTTATAAGTGTCTCAATAAGCTTTATACATGTTTGACGAACTTATGAAACATCTAACAACGCGTTTCTAGGTCTCGAAACCAAGTTTCATGCAACATGAGTGCTTATAAGTGTCTCAATGAGCTTTGTACAAGTTTGAAGAACTTATGAAACACATAACAACGCGTATCTAAGAATCTACACCAAGTTTCATGCAACATGAGTGCTTATTACTTCCTCAATGAGCTCTGTTAAAGGTGGACGAACTTATGTAAGATCTAACAACGTGGTTTCTAGGACTCTAAACAAGGATTCATGCGAAATGAGTGCTTATAGGTTCCTCAATGAGCTTTGTAAAAGTTTCACGAACTTATAAAACATCTAACAACGCGGTTTCTAGGACTAAACCAAGTTTCAAGAAACATGAGTACTTATAAGTGTCTCAATGAGCTTTGTACAAGTTTCACGAACTTATGAAACATCTAACAACACATTTCTAGGATTCGAAACCAAGTTTCATGTAACATGAGTCCTTATAAATTTCTCAATGATCTTTGTACAAGTTTGACGAACTTATGAAACGTGTAACAACGTGGTTTCTAGGACTCTAAACCAAGTTTCATGCAACATGAGTGCTTATAAGTGTCTCAATGAGCTTTGTAAAAGTTAGACGAACTTATGAAAAATCTAACAACGCGTTTTAAGAACTCTAAACCAAGTTTCATGCAACATGAGTGCTTATAAGTTTCGCAATGAGCTCGTACAAGTTTGACGAACTTATGAAACATCTAACAACGCGTTTCTAGGACTCTAAACCAAGTTTAATGAAACATGTGTGATTATAAGTTCCTCAATGAGCTTTATAAAAGTTTCACGAACTTATGAAACATCTAACACGCGTTTCTAGGACTCTAAACCAAGATCCATGCAACATGAGTGCTTATAAGTGTCTCAATGAGCTTTGTACAAGTTTGACGAAGTTATGAAACATCTAACAACGTGTTTCTAGGACTCTCAACCAAGTTTCATGCAACATGAGTTCTTATAAGTGTCTCAATGAGCTTTTTACAAGTTTGACGAACTAATGAAACATCAAACAACGCATTTCTAGGACTCTAAACCAGGTTTCATGCAACATGAGTGCTTATAAGTGTCTCAATGAGCTTTGTACAAGTTTGACGAACTTATGAAACATCTAACTACGCGTTTCTAGGACTCTAAACCAAGTTTCATGCAACATGAGTGCTTATAAGTGTCTCAATAAGCTTTATACAAGTTTGACAAACTTATGAAACGTCTAACAACGTGGTTTCTAGGACCCTAAACCAAGTTTCATGAAACATGTGTGCTTATAAGTGTCTCAATGAGCTTTGTACAAGTTTGACGAACTTATGAAACATCTAACAACACGTTTCTAGGACTCTAAACCAAGTTTCATGCAACATGAGTGCTTATACGTTTCGCAATGAGCTCGTACAAGTTTGACGAACTTATGAAACATCTAACAACTCGTTTCTAGGACTCTAAACCAAGTTTAATGCAACATGTGTGATTATAAGTTCCTCAATGAGCTTTATACAAGTTTCACGAATTTATGAACACGCGTTTCTAGGACTCTAAACCAAATTTCATGCAACATAAGTGCTTATAAGTGTCTCAATGAGCTTTGTACAAGTTTGACGAACTTATGAAATATCTAACAACGCGTTTCTAGGTCTCTCAATCAAGTTTCATGAAACATGAGTTCTTATAAGTGTCTCAATGAGCTTTTTACAAGTTTTAAGAACTTATGAAACATCAAACAACGCGTTTCTAAGACTCTAAACCAAGTTTCATGCAACATGGGTGCTTATAAGTGTCTCAATGAGCTCTATACAAGTTTCACGAACTTGTGAAACATCTAACAACGCGTTTCTAGGACTCTAAACCAAGTTTCATGCAACATGAGTGTTTATAAGTGTCTCGATGAGCTTTATACAAGTTTGACGAACTTATGAAACATCTAACAACGCATTTCTAGGTCTCTAAACCAAGTTTCATGCAACATGAGTGCTTATAAGTGTCTCAATGAGCTTTTTACAAGTTTGAAGAACTTATGAAACATCAAACAACGCGTTTCTAAGACTCTAAACCAAGTTTCATGCAACATGGGTGCTTATAAGTGTCTCAATGAGCTCTATACAAGTTTCACGAACTTGTGAAACATCTAACAACGCGTTTCTAGGACTCTAAACCAAGTTTCGTGCAACATAAGTGCTTCTAAGTGTCTCGATGAGCTTTATACAAGTTTGACGAACTTATGAAACATCTAACAACACGTTTCTAGGACTCTAAACCAAGTTTCATGCAACATGAGTGCTTATACGTTTCGCAATGAGCTCTGTACAAGTTTGACGAACTTATGAAACATCTAACAACTCGTTTCTAGGACTCTAAACCAAGTTTAATGCAATATGTGTGATTATAAGTTCCTCAATGAGCTTTATACAAGTTTCACGAATTTATGAACACGCGTTTCTAGGACTCAAACCAAATTTCATGCAACATAAGTGCTTATAAGTGTCTCAATGAGCTTTGTACAAGTTTGACGAACTGATGAAACATCTAAGAACATGTTTCTAGTACTCTAAACCAAGTTTTATGCAACATGAGTGCTTATAAGTTCTTCAACGAGCTTTGTACAAGTTTCACGAACTTATGAAACATCTAACAACGCATTTCTAGGATTCTAAACCAAGTTTCATGCAACATGAGTGCTTATAAGTGTCTCAATAAGCTTTATACATGTTTGACGAACTTATGAAACATCTAACAACGCGTTTCTAGGTCTCTAAACCAAGTTTCATGCAACATGAGTGCTTATAAGTGTCTCAATGAGCTTTGTACAAGTTTGAAGAACTTATGAAACACATAACAACGTGTATCTAAGAATCTACACCAAGTTTCATGTAACATGAGTGCTTATTACTTCCTCAATGAGCTTTGTTAAAGTTGGACGAACTTATGTAACATCTAACAACGTGGTTTCTAGGACTCTAAACAAGGATTCATGCGAAATGAGTTCTTATAGGTTCCTCAATGAGCTTTGTACAAGTTTCACGAACTTAGAAAACATCTAACAACGCGGTTTCTAGGACTAAACCAAGTTTCATGAAACATGAGTACTTATAAGTGTCTCAATGAGCTTTGTACAAGTTTCACGAACTTATGAAACATCTAAAACCACATTTCTAGGATTCGAAACCAAGTTTCATGTAACATGAGTGCTTATAAATTTCTCAATGATCTTTGTACAAGTTTGACGAACTTATGAAACGTCTAACAACGTGGTTTCTAGGACTCTAAACCAAGTTTCGTGCAACATGAGTGCTTATAAGTGTCTCAATGAGCTTTGTAAAAGTTAGACGAACTTATGAAAAATCTAACAACGCGTTTCTAGGACTTTAAACCAAGTTTCATGCAACATGAGTGCTTATAAGTTTCGCAATGAGCTTTGTACAAGTTTGACGAACTTATGAAACATCTAACAACGCGTTTCTAGGACTCTAAACCAAGTTTAATGAAACATGTGTGATTATAAGTTCCTCAATGAGCTTTATAAAAGTTTCACGAACTTATGAACACGCGTTTCTAGGACTCTAAACCAAGATCAATGCAACATGAGTGCTTATAAGTGTCTCAATGAGCTTTGTACAAGTTTGACGAAGTTATGAAACATCTAACAACGTGTTTCTAGGACTCTCAACCAAGTTTCATGCAACATGAGTTCTTATAAGTGTCTCAATGAGCTTTTTACAAGTTTGACGAACTAATGAAACATCAAACAACGCATTTCTAGGACTCTAAACCAGGTTTCATGCAACATGAGTGCTTATAAGTGTCTCAATGAGCTTTGTACAAGTTTGACGAACTTATGAAACATCTAACTACGCGTTTCTAGGACTCTAAACCAAGTTTCATGCAACATGAGTGCTTATAAGTGTCTCAATAAGCTTTATACAAGTTTGACAAACTTATGAAACGTCTAACAACGTGGTTTCTAGGACCCTAAACCAAGTTTCATGAAACATGTGTGCTTATAAGTGTCTCAATGAGCTTTGTACAAGTTTGACGAACTTATGAAACATCTAACAACACGTTTCTAGGACTCTAAACCAAGTTTCATGCAACATGAGTGCTTATACGTTTCGCAATGAGCTCTGTACAAGTTTGACGAACTTATGAAACATCTAACAACTCGTTTCTAGGACTCTAAACCAAGTTTAATGCAACATGTGTGATTATAAGTTCCTCAATGAGCTTTATACAAGTTTCACGAATTTATGAACACGCGTTTCTAGGACTCTAAACCAAATTTCATGCAACATAAGTGCTTATAAGTGTCTCAATGAGCTTTGTACAAGTTTTACGAACTTATGAAATATCTAACAACGCGTTTCTAGGTCTCTCAATCAAGTTTCATGAAACATGAGTTCTTATAAGTGTCTCAATGAGCTTTTTACAAGTTTTAAGAACTTATGAAACATCAAACAACGCGTTTCTAAGACTCTAAACCAAGTTTCATGCAACATGGGTGCTTATAAGTGTCTCAATGAGCTCTATACAAGTTTCACGAACTTGTGAAACATCTAACAACGCGTTTCTAGGACTCTAAACCAAGTTTCATGCAACATGAGTGCTTATAAGTGTCTCGATGAGCTTTATACAAGTTTGACGAACTTATGAAACATCTAACAACGCATTTCTAGGTCTCTAAACCAAGTTTCATGCAACATGAGTGCTTATAAGTGTCTCAATGAGCTTTTTACAAGTTTGAAGAACTTATGAAACATCAAACAACGCGTTTCTAAGACTCTAAACCAAGTTTCATGCAACATGGGTGCTTATAAGTGTCTCAATGAGCTCTATACAAGTTTCACGAACTTGTGAAACATCTAACAACGCGTTTCTAGGACTCTAAACCAAGTTTCGTGCAACATTAGTGCTTATAAGTGTCTCGATGAGCTTTATACAAGTTTGACGAACTTATGAAACATCTAACAACACGTTTCTAGGACTCTAAACCAAGTTTCATGCAACATGAGTGCTTATACGTTTCGCAATGAGCTCTGTACAAGTTTGACGAACTTATGAAACATCTAACAACTCGTTTCTAGGACTCTAAACCAAGTTTAATGCAACATGTGTGATTATAAGTTCCTCAATGAGCTTTATACAAGTTTCACGAATTTATGAACACGCGTTTCTAGGACTCAAACCAAATTTCATGCAACATAAGTGCTTATAAGTGTCTCAATGAGCTTTGTACAAGTTTGACGAACTGATGAAACATCTAAGAACATGTTTCTAGTACTCTAAACCAAGTTTTATGCAACATGAGTGCTTATAAGTTCTTCAACGAGCTTTGTACAAGTTTCACGAACTTATGAAACATCTAACAACGCATTTCTAGGATTCTAAACCAAGTTTCATGCAACATGAGTGCTTATAAGTGTCTCAATAAGCTTTATACATGTTTGACGAACTTATGAAACATCTAACAACGCGTTTCTAGGTCTCTAAACCAAGTTTCATGCAACATGAGTGCTTATAAGTATCTCAATGAGCTTTGTACAAGTTTGAAGAACTTATGAAACACATAACAACGTGTATCTAAGAATCTACACCAAGTTTCATGTAACATGAGTGCTTATTACTTCCTCAATGAGCTTTGTTAAAGTTGGACGAACTTATGTAACATCTAACAACGTGGTTTCTAGGACTCTAAACAAGGATTCATGCGAAATGAGTGCTTATAGGTTCCTCAATGAGCTTTGTACAAGTTTCACGAACTTATAAAACATCTAACAACGCGGTTTCTAGGACTAAACCAAGTTTCATGAAACATGAGTACTTATAAGTGTCTCAATGAGCTTTGTACAAGTTTCACGAACTTATGAAACATCTAAAACCACATTTCTAGGATTCGAAACCAAGTTTCATGTAACATGAGTGCTTATAAATTTCTCAATGATCTTTGTACAAGTTTGACGAACTTATGAAACGTCTACCAACGTGGTTTCTAGGACTCTAAACCAAGTTTCATGCAACATGAGTGCTTATAAGTGTCTCAATGAGCTTTGTAAAAGTTAGACGAACTTATGAAAAATCTAACAACGCGTTTCTAGGACTTTAAACCAAGTTTCATGCAACATGAGTGCTTATAAGTTTCGCAATGAGCTTTGTACAAGTTTGACGAACTTATGAAACATCTAACAACGCGTTTCTAGGACTCTAAACCAAGTTTAATGAAACATGTGTGATTATAAGTTCCTCAATGAGCTTTATAAAAGTTTCACGAACTTATGAACACGCGTTTCTAGGACTCTAAACCAAGATCAATGCAACATGAGTGCTTATAAGTGTCTCAATGAGCTTTGTACAAGTTTGACGAAGTTATGAAACATCTAACAACGTGTTTCTAGGACTCTCAACCAAGTTTCATGCAACATGAGTTCTTATAAGTGTCTCAATGAGCTTTTTACAAGTTTGACGAACTAATGAAACATCAAACAACGCATTTCTAGGACTCTAAACCAGGTTTCATGCAACATGAGTGCTTATAAGTGTCTCAATGAGTTTTGTACAAGTTTGACGAACTTATGAAACATCTAACAACGCGTTTCTAGGACTCTAAACCAAGTTTCATGCAACATGAGTGCTTATAAGTGTCTCAATAAGCTTTATACAAGTTTGACAAACTTATGAAACGTCTAACAACGTGGTTTCTAGGACCCAAACCAAGTTTCATGACACATGTGTGCTTATAAGTGTCTCAATGAGCTTTGTACAAGTTTGACGAACTTATGAAACATCTAACAACACGTTTCTAGGACTCTAAACCAAGTTTTATGCAACATGAGTGCTTATACGTTTCGCAATGAGCTCTGTACAAGTTTTACGAACTTATGAAACATCTAACAACTCGTTTCTAGGACTCTAAACCAAGTTTAATGCAACATGTGTGATTATAAGTTCCTCAATGAGCTTTATACAAGTTTCACGAATTTATGAACACGCGTTTCTAGGACTCTAAACCAAATTTCATGCAACATAAGTGCTTATAAGTGTCTCAATGAGCTTTGTACAAGTTTGACGAACTTATGAAATATCTAACAACGCGTTTCTAGGTCTCTCAACCAAGTTTCATGAAACATGAGTTCTTATAAGTGTCTCAATGAGCTTTTTACAAGTTTTAAGAACTTATGAAACATCAAACAACGCGTTTCTAAGACTCTAAACCAAGTTTCATGCAACATGGGTGCTTATAAGTTTCTCAATGAGCTCTATACAAGTTTCACGAACTTGTGAAACATCTAACAACGCGTTTCTAGGACTCTAAACCAAGTTTCATGCAACACGAGTGCTTATAAGTGTCTCGATGAGCTTTATACAAGTTTGACGAACTTATGAAACATCTAACAACGCATTTCTAGGTCTCTAAACCAAGTTTCATGCAACATGAGTGCTTATAAGTGTCTCAATGAGCTTTTTACAAGTTTGAAGAACTTATGAAACATCAAACAACGCGTTTCTAAGACTCTAAACCAAGTTTCATGCAACATGGGTGCTTATAAGTGTCTCAATGAGCTCTATACAAGTTTCACGAACTTGTGAAACATCTAACAACGCGTTTCTAAGACTCTAAACCAAGTTTCATGCAACATGAGTGCTTATAAGTGTCTCGATGAGCTTTATACAAGTTTGACGAACTTATGAAACATCTAACAACACGTTTCTAGGACTCTAAACCAAGTTTCATGCAACATGAGTGCTTATACGTTTCGCAATGAGCTCTGTACAAGTTTGACGAACTTATGAAACATCTAACAACTCGTTTCTAGGACTCTAAACCAAGTTTAATGCAACATGTGTGATTATAAGTTCCTCAATGAGCTTTATACATGTTTCACGAATTTATGAACACGCGTTTCTAGGACTCTAAACCAAATTTCATGCAACATAAGTGCTTATAAGTGTCTCAATGAGCTTTGTACAAGTTTGACGAACTGATGAAACATCTAAGAACATGTTTCTAGGACTCTAAACCAAGTTTTATGCAACATGAGTGCTTATAAGTTCCTCAACGAGCTTTGTACAAGTTTCACGAACTTATGAAACATCTAACAACGCATTTGTAGGATTCTAAACCAAGTTGCATGTAACATGAGTGCTTATAAGTGTCTCAATATGCTTTATACAAGTTTGACGAACTTATGAAACATCTAACAACGCATTTCTAGGTCTCTAAACCAAGTTTCATGCAACATGAGTGCTTATAAGTGTCTCAATGAGCTTTTTACAAGTTTGAAGAACTTATGAAACACATAACAACGCGTATCTAAGAATCTAAAGCAAGTTTCATGCAACATGAGTGCTTATATGTTCCTTAATGAGCTCGTTAAAGTTGGACGAACTTATGTAACATCAAACAACGTAGTTTCTAGGACTCTAAACCAAGATTCATGCAAAATGAGTGCTTATAGGTTCCCTAATGAGCTTTGTAAAAGTTTCACGAACTTATGAAACATCTTACAACGCGGTTTCTAGGACTAAACCAAGTTTCATGCAACATGAGTACTGATAATTGTCTCAATGATCTTTGTACAAGTTTCACGAACTTATGAAACATCTAACAACACATTTCTAGGATTCGAAACCAAGTTTCATGTAACATAAGTGCTTATAAATGTCTCAATGAGCTTTTTACAAGTTTGACGAACTTATGAAACGTCTAACAACGTGGTTTCTAGGACTCTAAACCAAGTTTCATGCAATATTAGTGCTTATAAGTGTCTCAATGAGCTTTGTAGAAGTTTTACGAACTTATGAAACATCTAACAACGCGTTTCTAGGACTCTAAACCAAGTTTCATGCAACATGAGTGCTTATAAGTTTCGCAATGAGCTATGTACAAGTTTGACGAACTTATGAAACATCTAACAACACGTTTCTAAGACTCTCAACAAAGTTTCATGCAACATGAGTTCTTATAAGTGTCTCAATGAGCTTTTTACAAGTTTGACGACCTTATGAAACATCAAACAACACATTTCTAGGACTCTAAACCAGGTTTCATGCAACATGAGTGCTTATAAGTGTATCAATGAGCTTTGTACAAGTTTGACGATTTTATGAAACATCTAACAACGTGGTTTCTAGGACTCTAAACCAAGTTTCATGCAACATGAGTGCTTATAAGTATCTCAGTGAGCTTTGTTCAAGTTAGACGAACTTATGAAACATCTAACAACGTTGTTTCTAGGACTTTAAACCAAGTTTCATGCAACATGAGTGCTTATAAGTGTCTCGATGAGCTTTTGTACAAGTTTTACAAACTTTTGAAACAGCTAACAACGTGTTTCTAGGACTCTAAACCATGTTTTATGCAACATGAGTGCTTATAAGTTACTCAATGAGCTTTGTACAAGTTTCACGAACTTATGAAACATCTAACAACGCATTTCTAGGATTATAATCCAAGTTTCATGCAACATGAGTGCTTATAAGTGTCTCAATAAGCTTTATACAAGTTTGACGAACTTATGAAACATCTAACAACGCGTTTCTAGGTCTCTAAACCAAGTTTCATGCAACATGAGTGCTTATAAGTGTCTCAATGAGCTTTGTACAAGTTTGAAGAACTTATGAAACACATAACAACGCGTATCTAAGAATCTAAACAAAGTTTCATGCAACATGAGTGCTTATAATTTCCTCAATGAGTTATGTTAAAGTTGGACGAACTTATGTAACATCTAACAACGTAGTTTCTAGGACTCTAAACCAAGATTCCTGCAAAATGAGTGCTTATAGGTTCCTCAATGAGTTTTGTAAAAGTTTCACGAACTTATGAAACATCTAACAACGCGTTTCTAGGACTCTCAACCAAGTTTCATGCAACATGAGTTCTTGTAAGGGTCTCAATGAGCTTTTTACAAGTTTGACGAACTTATGAAACATCAAACAACGCATTTCTAGGACTCTAAACCAAGTTTCATGCAACATGAGTGATTATAAATGTCTCAATGAGCTTTGTACAAGTTTGACGAACTTATGAAACATCTAACAACGTGGTTTCTAGGACTCTAAACCAAGTTTTATGCAACTTGAGTTCTTATAAGTATCTCAGTGAGCTTTGTTCAAGTTAGACGAACTTATGAAACATCTAACAACTTTGTTTCTAGGACTTTAAACCAAGTTTCATGCAACATGAGTGCTTATAAGTCTCTCGATGAGCTTTTTTACAAGTTTGACAAACTTATGAAACATCTAACAACGTGTTTCTAGGACTCTAAACCAAGTTTTATGCAACATGAGTGCTTATAAGTTACTCAATGATCTTTGTACACATTTCACGAACTTATGAAACATCTAACAACGCATTTCTAGGGTTCTAAACCAAGTTTAATGCAACATGAGTGCTTATAAGTGTCTCAATAAGCTTTATACAACTTTGACGAACTTATGAAACATCTAACAACGCGTTTCTAGGTCTCTAAACCAAGTTTCATTCAACATGAGTGCTTATAAGTGTCTCAATGAGCTTTGTACAAGTTTGAAGAACTTATGAAACACATAACAACGCGTATCTAAGAATCTAAACCAAGTTTCATGCAACATTAGTGCTTATAAGTGCCTCAATGAGCTTTGTACAAGTTTGACGAGCTGATGAAACATCTAAGAACGTGTTTCTAGGACTCTAAACCAAGTTTTATGCAACATGAGTGCTTATAAGTTCCTCAATGAGCTTTGTACAAGTTTCACGAACTTATGAAACATCTAACAACACATTTCTAGGATTCTAAACCAAGTTTAATGCAACATGAGTGCTTATAAGTGTCTAAATATGCTTTATACAAGTTTGACGAACTTATGAAACATCTAACAACGCATTTCTAGGTCTCTAAACCAAGTTTCATGCAACATGAGTGCTTATAAGTGTCTCAATGAGCTTTGTACAAGTTTGAAGAACTTATGAAACACATAAAAACGCGTATCTAAGAATCTAAACCAAGTTTCATGCAACATGAGTGCTTATAAGTTCCTCAATGAGCTTTGTTAAAGTTGGACGAACTTATGTAACATCTAACAACGTAGTTTCTAGGACTCTAAACCAAGATTCATGCAAAATGAGTGCTTATAGGTTCCTTAATGAGCTTTGTAAAAGTTTTACGAACTTATGAAACATCTATTAATGCGGTTTCTAGGACTAACCCAAGTTTCATGCAACATGAGTATTGATAATTGTCTCAATGAGCTTTGTAAAAGTTTCACGAACTTATGAAACATTTAACAACACATTTCTAGGATTCGAAACAAAGTTTCATGTAACATGAGTGCTTATAAATGTCTCAATGAGCTTTTTACAAGTTTGACGAACTTATGAAACGTCTAACAACGTGGTTTCTAGGACTCTAAACCAAGTTTCATGCAATATTAGTGCTTATAAGTGTCTCAATGAGCTTTGTACAAGTTTGACGAACTTATGAAACATCTAACAACGCGTTTCTAGGACTCTAAACCAAGTTTAATGCAACATTAGTGCTTATCAGTTTCGCAATGAGCTCAGTACAAATTTGACGAACTTATGAAAATCTAACAACGCGTTTCTAGGACTCTAAACCAAGTTTCATGCAACATGTGTGATTATAAGTTCCTAAATGAGCTTTTTACAAGTTTCACGAACTTATGAACACGCGTTTCTAGGACTCTAAACCAAGTTTCATGCAACATGAGTGCTTATAAGTGTCTCAATGAGCTTTGTACAAGTTTAACGAACTTATGAAACATCTAACAACGCGTTTCTAAGACTCTCAACCAAGTTTCATGCAACATGAGTTCTTATAAGTGTCTCAATGAGCTTTTTACAAGTTTGACGAACTTATGAAACATCAAACAACGCATTTCTAGGACTCTAAACCAGGTTCCATGCAACATGAGTTCTTATAAGTGTCTCAATGAGTTTTGTACAAGTTTGACGATTTTATGAAACATCTAACAACGTGGTTTCTAGGACTCTAAACCAAGTTTCATGCAACATGAGTGCTTATAAGTATCTCAGTGAGCTTTGTTCAAGTTAGACGAACATATGAAACATCTATCAACGTTGTTTCTAGGACTTTAAACCAAGTTTCATGCAACATGAGTGCTTATAAGTGTCTCGATGAGCTTTTGTACAAGTTTGACAAACTTATGAAACATCTAACAACGTGTTTCTAGGACTCTAAACCAAGTTTTATGCAACATGAGTGCTTATAAGTTACTCAATGAGTTTTGTAAAAGTTTCACGAACTTATGAAACATCTAACAACGCGGTTTCTAGGACTAAACCAAGTTTCATGCAACATGAGTACTTATAAGTGTCTCAATGAGCTTTGTACAAGTTTCACGAACTTATGAAACATCTAACAACACATTTCTAGGATTCGAAACCAAGTTTCATGTAACATGAGTGCTTATAAATGTCTCAATGAGCTTTTTAAAAATTTGACGAACTTATGAAACGTCTAACAACGTGGTTTCTAGGACACTCTAAACAAAGTTTCATGCAACATTAGTGCTTATAAGTGTCTCAATGAGCTTTGGACAAGTTTGACGAACTTATGAAACATCTAACAACGCGTTTCTAGGACTCTAAACCAAGTTTCATGCAACATGAGTGCTTATAAGTTTCGCAATGAGCTCATTACAAGTTTGAAGAACTTATGAAACATCTAACAACGCGTTTCTAGGACTCTAAACCAAGTTTCATGCAACATGTGTGATTATAAGTTCCTCAATGAGCTTAATACAAGTTTCACGAACTTATGAACACGCGTTTCTAGGACTCTAAACCAAGTTTCATGCAACATGAGTGCTTATAAGTGTCTCAATGAGCTTTGTACAAGTTTGACGAACTTATGAAACATCTAACAACGCGTTTCTAGGACTCTCAACCAAGTTTCTTGCAACATGAATTCTTATAAGTGTCTCAATGAGCTTTTTACAAGTTTGACGAACTTATGAAACATCAAACAACGCATTTCTAGGACTATAAACCAAGTTTCATGCAACATAAGTGCTTATAAGTGTCTCAATAAGCTTTGTAAAAGTTTGAAGAACTTATGAAACATCTAACAACGTGGATTCTAGGACTCTAAACCAAGTTTCATGCAACATGAGTGCTTATAAGTATCTCAGTGAGCTTTGTTCAAGTTAGACGAACTTATGAAACATCTAACAACATTGTTTCTAGGACTTTAAACCAAGTTTCATGCAACATGAGTGCTTATAAGTGTCTCGATGAGCTTTTGTACAAGTTTGACAAACTTATGAAACATCTAACAACGTGTTTCTAGGACTCTTAACCAAGTTTTATGCAACATGAGTGCTTATAAGTTACTCAATGATCTTTGTACACGTTTCACGAACTTATGAAACATCTAACAACGCATTTCTAGGATTATAAACCAAGTTTCATGCAACATGAGTGCTTATAAGTGTCTCAATATGCTTTATACAACTTCGACGAACTTATGAAACATCTACCAACGCATTTCTAGGTCTCTAAACCAAGTTACATGCAACATGAGTGCTTATAAGTGTCTCAATGAGCTTTCTACAAGTTTGAAGAACTTATGAAACACATAACAATGCGTATCTAAGAATCTAAACCAAGTTTCATGCAACATGAGTGCTTATAAGTTCCTTAATGAGCTCTGTTAAAGTTGGACGAACTTATGTAACATCTAACAACGTAGTTTCTAGGACTCTAAACCAAGATTCATGCAAAATGAGTGCTTATAGGTTCCCTAATGAGCTTTGTAAAAGCTTCACGAACTTATGAAACATCTAACAACGCGGTTTCTAGGACTAAACCAAGTTTCATGCAACATGAGTACTGGTAATTGTCTCAATGAACTTTGTACAAGTTTCACGAACTTATGAAACATCTAACAACACATTTCTAGGATTCGAAACCAAGTTTCATGTAACATGAGTGCTTATAAATGTCTCAATGAGCTTTTTACAAGTTTGACGAACTTATGAAACTTCTAACAACGTGGTTTCTAGGACTCTAAACAAAGTTTCATGCAATATTAGTGCTTATAAGTGTCTCAATGAGCTTTGGACAAGTTTGACGAACTTATGAAACATCTAACAACGCGTTTCTAGGACTCTAAACCAAGTTTCATGCAACATGAGTGCTTATAAGTTTCGCAATGAGCTCATTACAAGTTTGACGAACTTATGAAACATCTAACAACGCGTTTCTAGGACTCTAAACCAAGTTTCATGCAACATGTGTGATTATAAGTTCCTCATTGAGCTTAATACAAGTTTCACGACCTTATGAACACGCGTTTCTAGGACTCTAAACCAAGTTTCATGCAACATGAGTGCTTATAAGTGTCTCAATGAGCTTTGTACAAGTTTGACGAACTTATGAAACATCTAACAATGCGTTTCTAAGACTCTCAACCAAGTTTCATGCAACATGAGTTCTTATAAGTGTCTCAATGAGCTTTTTACAAGTTTGACGAACTTATGAAACATCAAACAACACATTTCTAGGACTCTAAACCAGGTTTCATGCAACATGAGCGCTTATAAGTGTCTCAATGAGTTTTGTAAAAGTTTGACGATTTTATGAAAAATCTAACAACGTGGTTTCTAGAATTCTAAACCTAGTTTCATGCAACATGAGTGCTTATAAGTATCTCAGTGAGCTTTGTTCAAGTTAGACGAACTTATGAAACATCTAACAACGTTGTTTCTCGGACTTTAAACCAAGTTTCATGCAACATGAGTGCTTATAAGTGTCTCGATGAGCTTTTGTACAAGTTTGACAAACTTATGAAACATCTAACAACGTGTTTCTAGGACTCTAAACCAAGTTTTATGCAACATGAGTGCTTATAAGTTACTCAATGAGCTTTGTACAAGTTTCACGAACTTATGAAACATCTAACAACGCGTTTTCTAGGACTAAACCAAGTTTCATGCAACATGAGTAGTTATAAGTGTCTCAATGAGCTTTGTAAAAGTTTCACGAACTTATGAAACGTCTAACAACGTGGTTTCTAGGACTCTAAACCAAGTTTCATGCAACATTAGTGCTTATAAGTGTCTCAATAAGCTTTGTACAAGTTTGACGAACTTATGAAACATCTAAGCACGCGTTTCTAGGACTCTAAACCAAGTTTCATGCAACATGAGTGCTTATAAGTTTCGCAATGAGCTCTATACAAGATTGACGAACTTATGAAACATCTAACAACACATTTCTAGGACTCTAAACCAAGTTTTATTCAACATGAGTGCTTATAAGTGTCTTAATATGCTTTATACAAATTTGACGAACTTATGGAACATCTAATAACGCATTTCTAGGTCTCTAAACCAAGTTTCATGCAACATGAGTGCTTATAAGTGTGTCAATGAGCTTTGTACAAATTTGACGAACTTATGAAACGTCTACAACGTGGTTTCTAGGACTCTAAACCAAGTTTCATGCAACATTATTGCTTATAAGTGTCTCAATGAGCTTTGTACAAGTTTGAACGAACTTATGAAACATCTAAGAACGTGTTTGTAGGACTCTAAACCAAGTTTTATGCAAGATGAGTCTTATAAGTTCCTCAATGAGCTTTGTACAAGTTTCACGAACTTATGAAACATCTAACAACGCATTTCTAGGATTCTAAACCAAGTTTCATGCAACATGAGTGCTTATAAGTGTCACAATATGCTTTATACAAGTTTGACGAACTTATGAAACATCTAACAACGCATTTCTAGGTCTCTATACCAAGTTTCATGCAACATGAGTGCTTATAAGTGTCTCAATGAGCTTTCTACAAGTTTGAAGAACTTATGAAACACATAACAACGCGTATCTAAGAATCTAAACCAAGTTTCATGCAACATGAGTGCTTATTAGTTCCTCAATGAGCTCGTTAAAGTTTGACGAACTTATGTAACATCTAACAACGTAGTTTCTAGGACTCTAAACCAAGATTCATGCAAAATGAGTGCTTATAGGTTCCCTAATGAGCTTTGTAAAAGCTTCACCAACTTATGAAACATCTACCAACGCGGTTTCTAGGACTAAACCAAGTTTCATGCAACATTAGTACTTATAATTGTCTCAATGAGCTTTGTACAAGTTTCACGAACTTATGAAACATCTAACAACACATTTCTAGGATTCGAAACCAAGTTTCATGCAAAATGAGTGCTTATAAGTTTCGCAATGAGCTCCTTACAAGTTTGACGAACTTATGAAACATCTAACAACGCGTTTCTAGACCAAGTTTCATGCAACATGAGTGATTAGAAGTATCTTAATGAACTTTGTACAAGTTTGAAGAACTTATGAAACATCTTACAACCCGTTTCTAGGACTTTAAACCAAGTTTCATGCAACATGAGTGCTTATAAGTGTCTCAATGAGCTTTGTACAAGTTTGAAGAACTTATGAAACATTTAACAACGCGTTTCTAAGAATCTAAACCAAGTTTCATGCAACATGAGTGCTTATAAGTATCTTCAATGAGCTATGTACAAGTTTGAAGAACTTATGAAACATCTAACAACGTGGTTTCTAGGACTCTAAACCAAGCTTCATGCAATATGAGTGCTTATAAGTTCTCTAATGAGCTTTGTACAAGTTTGACGAACTTATGAAACATCTAACAACGCGGTTTCTAGGACTAAACCAAGTTTCATGCAACATGAATGCTTATAAGTGTCTCAATGAGCTTTGTACAAGTTTCACGAACTTATGAAACATCTAACAACGCATTTCTAGGACTCTAAACCAAGTTTCATGCAACATGAGTGCTTATAAGTTCCGCAATGAGCTTTTACAAGTTTCACGAATTAATGAAACATCTAACAACGCGTTTCTAGGAACTCTAAACCAAGTTTCATGCAACATGAGTGATTATAAGTGTCTTAATGAGCTTTGTACAAGTTTAACGAACTTATATATGAAACATCTAACAACGCGTTTCTAGGACTCTAAACCAAGTTTCATGCAACATGAGTTCTTATAAGTGTCTCAATGAGCTTTGTACAAGTTTGACGAACTTATGAAACATTTAACAACACGTTTCTAGGACTCTAAACCAAGTTTCATGCAACATGAGTTCTTATAAGTGTCTCAATGAGTTTTGTACAAGTTTGACGAACTTATGAAACATCTAATAACACGTTTCTAGGACTCTAAACCAAGTTTCATGTAACATGAGTGCTTATAAGTTCCTCAATGAGCTTTGTACAAGTTTGAAGAACTTATGAAATATCTAACAACGTGGTTTCTAGGACTCTAAACCAGGTTTCATGCAAATGAGTGCTTATAAGTGTCTCAATGAGCTTTGTAAAAGTTTGACGAACTTATGAAACATCTAACAACGCGTTTCTAGGACTCTAAACCAAGTTTCATGCAACATGAGTGCTTATAAGTGTCTCAATGAGGTTTATACAAGTTTGACGAACTTATGAAACATCTAACAACGCGTTTCTAGGACTCTAAACCAAGTTTCATGCAACATGAGTGATATAAGTGTCTCAATGAGCTTTATAACAAGTTTGACGAACTTATGAAACATCTAACAACGCGTTTCTAAGACTCTAAACCAAGTTTCATGCAACATGAGTGCTTATAAGTGTCTCAATGAGCTTTGTACAAGTTTGACGAACTTATGAAACATCTAACAACGCGTTTCTAGGACTCTAAACCAAGTTTCATGCAACATGAGTGCTTATAAGTGTCCTCAATGAGCTTTGTACAAGTTTGACGAACTTATGAAACATTTAATAACACGTTTCTAGGACTCTAAACCAAGTTTCATGCAACATGAGTGCTTATAAGTTCCTCAATGAGCTTTGTACAAGTTTGACGAACTTATGAAACATCTAACAACGTGGTTTCTAGGACTCTAAACCAAGTTTCATTTAACATGAGGGCTTATAAGTTCCTCAATTAGCTTTCTTAAACTTTGAAGAACTTATTAAATATCTAACAACGTGGTTTCTAGAACTCTAAACCAGGTTTCATGCAAATTGAGTGCTTATAAGTGTCTCAATGAGAGTTGCAAAAGTTTGACGAACTTATGAAACATCTAACAACGCGTTTCTAGGACTCTAAACCAAGTTTCATTCAACATGAGTGCTTATAAGTGTCTCAATAAGCTTTATACAAGTTTGACGAACTTATGAAACGTCTAACAACGTAGTTTCTAAGACCCTAAACCAAGTTTCATGCAACATGAGTGCTTATAAGTGTCTCAATGAGCTTTGATACAAGTTTGACGAACTTATGAAACATCTAACAACGCGTTTCTAGGACTCTAAACCAAGTTTCATGCAACATGAGTGCTTATAAGTGTCTCAATGAGCTTTGTACAAGTTTGACGAACTTATGAAACATCTAACAACGCGTTTCTAGGACTCTAAACCAAGTTTCATGCAACATGTGTGCTTATAAGTGTCTCAATGAGCTTTATACAAGTTTCACGAACTTTAAACATGAACAACGCGTTTCTAGCTAGACTCTAAACCAAGTTTCATGCAACATGAGTGCTTATAAGTGTCTTGATGAGCTTTTGTACAAGTTTGACGAACTTATGAAACATCTAACAACGTGGTTTCTAGGACTCTAAACCAAGTTTCATGCAACATGAGTGCTTATAAGTTCCTCAATGAGCTTTTGTACAAGTTTGAATAACTTATGAAACATCTAACAACGTGTTTCTAGGACTCTAAACCAAGTTTCATGCAACATGAGTGCTTATAAGTGTCTCAATGAGCTTTGTACAAGTTTGACGAACTTATGAAACATCTAACAACGCGTTTCTAGGACTCTAAACCAAGTTTCATGCAACATGAGTGCTTATAAGTGTCTCAATGAGCTTTATACAAGTTTGACGAACTTATGAAACATCTAACAACGTAGTTTCTAAGGACTCTAAACCAAGTTTCATGCAACATGAGTGCTTATAAGTTCCCTAATGAGCTTTGTACAAGTTTGACGAACTTATGAAACATCTAACAACGCGTTTCTAGGACTCTCAACCAAGTTTCATGCAACATGAGTACTTGATAAGTGTCTTGAATGAGCTTTGTACAAGTTTCACGAACTTATGAAACATCTAACAACGTGTTTCTAGGACTCTAAACCAAGTTTCATGCAACATGAGAGCTTATAAGTGTCTCCATGAGCTTTTGTACAAGTTTGACGAACTTATGAAACATCTAACAACGCGTTTCTAGGACTCTAAACCAAGTTTCATGCAACATGAGTGCTTATAAGTGTCTCTGATGAGCTTTTGTACAAGTTTGACGAACTTATGAAACATCTAACAACGTGTTTCTAGGACTCTAAACCAAGTTTCATGCAACATGAGTGCTTATAAGTTCCTCAATGAGCTTTTGTACAAGTTTGACGAACTTATGAAACATCTAACAACGCAGTTTCTAGGATTCTAAACCAAGTTTCATGCAACATGAGTGCTTATAAGTTCTCAATGAGCTTTTTACAAGTTTGACGAACTTATGAAACATCTAACAACGCGGTTTCTAAGAACTCTAAACCAAGTTTCATGCAACATGAGTGCTTATAAGTTCCTCAATGAGCTTTGTAAAGTTTCACGAACTTATGAAACATCTAACAACGTAGTTTCTAGGACTCGAAACCAAGTTTCATGCAACATGAGTGCTTATAAGTGTCTCAATGAGCTTTGTACAAGTTTCACGAACTTATGAAACATCTAACAACGCGGTTTCTAGGACTCTAAACCAAGTTTCATGCAACATGAGTGCTTATAAGTGTCTCAATGAGCTTTTGTACAAGTTTGACGAACTTATGAAACATCTAACAACGTGTTTCTAGGACTCTAAACCAAGTTTCATGCAACATGAGTGCTTATAAGTTCCTCAATGAGCTTTTGTACAAGTTTGACGAACTTATGAAACATCTAACAACGCATTTCTAGGACTCTAAACCAAGTTTCATGCAACATGAGTGCTTATAAGTGTCTCAATGAGCTTTTTACAAGTTTGACGAACTTATGAAACACATAACAATGGGTATCTAGGACTCTAAACCAAAGTTTCATGCAACATGAGTGCTTATAAGTTCCTCAATGAGCTTTGTACAAGTTTGACGAACTTATGAAACATCTAACAACGTAGTTTCTAAGGACTCTAAACCAAGTTTCATGCAACATGAGTGCTTATAAGTGTCTCAATGAGCTTTGTACAAGTTTGACGAACTTATGAAACATCTAACAACGCGTTTCTAGGACTTTAAACCAAGTTTCATGCAACATGAGTGCTTATAAGTGTCTCAATGAGCTTTGTACAAGTTTGACGAACTTATGAAACATCTAACAACGCATTTCTAGGACTTCTAAACCAAGTTTCATGCAACATGAGTGCTTATAAGTTTCTCAATGAGCTTTGTACAAGTTTGATGAACTTATGAAAAATCTAACAACGTGGTTTCTAGTACTCTAAACCACATTTCTTGCAAGATGAGTGCTTATAAGTGTCTCAATGAGCTTTGTACAAGTTTGACGAACTTATGAAACATCTAACAACGTGTTTCTAAGATTCTAAACCAAGTTTCATGCAACATGAGTGCTTATAAGTTTCTCAATGAGCTTTGTACAAGTTTGACGAACTTATGAAACATCTAACAACGCGTTTCTAGGACTCTAAACCAAGTTTCATGCAACATGAGTGCTTATAAGTTCCTCAATGAGCTTTATACAAGTTTCACGAACTTATGAAACATCTAACAACGCGATTCTAGGACTCTAAAACCAAGTTTCATGCAACATGAGTGCTTATAAGTGTCTCAATGAGCTTTGTACAAGTTTGACGAACTTATGAAACATCTAACAACGTGTTTCTAAGACTCTAAACCAAGTTTCATGCAACATGAGTGCTTATAAGTGTCTCAATGAGCTTTGTACAAGTTTGAAGAACTTATGAAACATCATAACAACGCGTTTCTAGGACTCTAAACCAAGTTTATTGCAACATGAGTGCTTATAAGTGTCTTCAATGAGCTTTGTACAAGTTTGACGAACTTATGAAACATCTAACAACGTGGTTTCTAGGACTCTAAACCAAGTTTCATGCAACATGAGTGCTTATAAGTATCTCAAAGCTTTGTACAAGTTAGACGAACTTATGAAACATCTAACAACGTTGTTTCTAGGATTTTAAACCAAGTTTCATGCAACATGAGTGCTTATAAGTGTCTCAATGAGCTTTTGTACAAGTTTGACGAACTTATGAAACATCTAACAACGTGGTTTCTAGGACTCTAAACCAAGTTTCATGCAACATTAGTGCTTATAAGTGTCTCAATGAGCTTTGTACAAGTTTGACGAACTTATGAAACATCTAACAACGCGGTTTCTAGGACTCTAAACCAAGTTTCATGCAACATGAGTGCTTATAAGTGTCTCAATGAGCTTTATACAAGTTTGACGAACTTATGAAACATCTAACAACGCGTTTCTAGGACTCTAAACCAAGTTTCATGCAACATGAGTGCTTATAAGTGTCTCAATGAGCTTTATACAAGTTTGACGAACTTATGAAACATCTAACAACGCGTTTCTAGGACTCTAAACCAAGTTTCATGCAACATGAGTTCTTATAAGTGTCTCAATGAGCTTTGTACAAGTTTGACGAACTTATGAAACATCTAACAACGCGTTTCTAGGACTCTAAACCAAGTTTCATCAACATGAGTTCAAAGTGTCTCATGAGCTTTGTATCTAAAGTTTGTTCAAGTTTGACGAACTTATGAAACATCTAACAACGCGGTTTCTAGGACTCTAAACCAAGTTTCATGCAACATGAGTACTTATAAGTGTCTCAACTGAGCTTTGTACAAGTTTGACGAACTTATGAAACATCTAACAACGCGTTTCTAGGACTCTAAACCAAGTTTCATGCAACATGATTGCTTATAAGTGTCTCAATGAGCTTTTTACAAGTTTGACGAACTTATGAAACATCTAACAACGCGTTTCTAGGACTCTAAACCAAGTTTCATGCAACATGTGTGCTTATAAGTGTCTCAATGAGCTTTTTACAAGTTTGACGAACTTATGAAACATCTAACAACGCGTTTCTAGGACTCTAAACCAAGTTTCATGCAACATGAGTGCTTATAAGTTCCTCAATGAGCTTTATACAAGTTTGACGAACTTATGAAACATCTAACAACGCGTTTCTAGGACTCTAAACCAAGTTTCATGCAACATGAGTGCTTATAAGTTCCTCAATGAAGCTTTGTACAAGTTTGACGAACTTATGAAACATCTAACAACGCGTTTCTAGGACTCTAAACCTAGGTTTCATGCAACATGAGTGCTTATAAGTGTCTCAATGAGCTTTGTACAAGTTTGACAGAACTTATGAAACATCTAACAACGTGCATTTCTAGGACTCTAAACCAAGTTTCATGCAACATGAGTGCTTATAAGTGTCTCAATGAGCTTTGTACAAGTTTGACGAACTTATGAAACATCTAACAACGGAATTCAACCAAGTTTCATGCAACAAGTTTCAGTGAGTTCTTATAAGTGTCTCAATGAGCTCTTGTACAAGTTTGACAAACTTATGAAACATCTAACAACGCGTTTCTAGGACTCTAAACCAAGTTTCATGCAACATGAGTTCTTATAAGTGTCTCAATGAGTCTTTGTACAAGTTTCACGAACTTATGAAACATCTAACAACGCATTTCTAGGATTCTAAACCAAGTTTCATGCAACATGAGTGCTTATAAGTGTCTCAATGAAGTTTTATACAAGTTTGACGAACTTATGAAACATCTAACTACGCGTTTCTAGGACTCTAAACCAAGTTTCATGCAACATGAGTGCTTATAAGTGTCTCAATGAGCTTTGTACAAGTTTGACGAACTTATGAAACATCTAACAACGTTGTTTCTAGGACTCTAAACCAAGTTTCATGCAATATGAGTGCTTATAAGTTCCTCGATGAGCTTTGTACAAGTTTGGACGAACTTATGAAACATCTAACAACGTGTTTCTAGGACTCTAAACCAAGTTTCGTGCAAAATGAGTGCTTATAAGTTCCTCAATGAGCTTTGTACAAGTTTCACGAACTTATTAAACATCTAACAACGCGGTTTCTAGGACTAAACCAAGTTTCATGCAACATGAGTGCTTATAAGTGTCTCAATGAGCTTTGTACAAGTTTCACGAACTTATGAAACATCTAACAACGCATTTCTAGGACTCTAAACCAAGTTTCATGCAACATGTAGTTTCGGATTAAATAGTTTCGCAATGAGATTTGTACAAGTTTCAACGAACTTATGAAACATCTAACAACGCGTTTCAAGGACTCTAAACCAAGTTTCATGAAACATGTGTGATTATAAGTTCCTCAATGAGCTTTATACAAGTTTCACGAACTTATGAACACGCGTTTCTAGGACTCTAAACCTAGTTTCATGCAACATGAGTGCTTATAAGTGTCTCAATGATCTTTGTACAAGTTTGACGAACTTATGAAACATCTAACAACGCGTTTCTA
Organism: Cochlearia excelsa; assembly: GCA_963556525.1. Lineage (NCBI taxonomy): Eukaryota > Viridiplantae > Streptophyta > Magnoliopsida > Brassicales > Brassicaceae > Cochlearia > Cochlearia excelsa. The sequence continues at coordinate 122,354 of CAUVZT010000058.1, forward strand.
GGACTCTAAACCAAGTTTCATGCAACATGAGTTCTTATAAGTGTCTCAATGAGCTCTTTACGAGTTTGACGAACTTATGAAACATCAAACAACGCGTTTCTAGGACTCTAAACCAAGTTTCATGCAACATGAGTGCTTATAAGTGTCTCAATGAGCTTTGTACAAGTTTGACGAACTTATGAAACATCTAACAACGCGTTTCTAGGACTCTAAACCAAGTTTCATGCAACATGAGTGCTTATAAGTGTCTCAATGAGCTTTGTACAAGTTTCACGAACTTATGAAACATCTAACAACGCGTTTCTAGGACTCTAAACCAAGTTTCATGCAACATGAGTGCTTATAAGTGTCTCAATGAGCTTTGTACAAGTTTGACGAATTTATGAAACATCTAACAACGCGTTTCTAGGACTCTAAACCAAGTTTCATGCAACATGAGTGCTTATAAGTGTCTCAATGAGCTTTGTACAAGTTTGAAGAACTTATGAAACATCTAACAACGCGTTTCTAGGACTCTAAACCAAGTTTCATGCAACATGAGTGCTTATAAGCGTCTCATTGAGTTCTACAAGTTTCACGAACTTATTAAACATCTAGAACTTACGCGGTCTCTAGGACTCTAAACCAAGTTTCATGCAACATGAGTGCTTATAAGTGTCTCAATGATCTTTGTACAAGTTTCACGAACTTATGAAACATCTAACAACGCGTTTCTAGGACTCTAAACCAAGTTTCATGCAACATGAGTGCTTATAAGTGTCTCAATGATCTTTGTACAAGTTTCACGAACTTATGAAACATCTAACAACGCGTTTCTAGGACTCTAAACCAAGTTTCATGCAACATGAGTGCTTATAAGTGTCCTCAATGAGCTTTGTACAAGTTTCACGAACTTATGAAACATCTAACAACGCGTTTCTAGGACTCTAAACCAAGTTTCATGCAACATGAGTGCTTATAAGTGTCTCAATGAGCTTTGTACAAGTTTGACAGAACTTATGAAACATCTAACAACGCGTTTCTAGGACTCTAAACCAAGTTTCATGCAACATGAGTGCTTATAAGTATCTCAATGAGCTTTGTTCATAATTTTGACGAACTTATGAAACATCTAACAACGCGTTTCTAAGACTCTAAACCAAGTTTCATGTACAACATGAGTGCTTATAAGTTCCTCAATGAGCTTTGTACAAGTTTGACGAACTTATGAAACATCTAACAACGTGTTTCTAGGATTCTAAACCAAGTTTCATGCCCTACATGAATGTTTATAAACCAAGTTTCTCAATGAGCTTTGTACAAGTTTCATGAACTTATGAAGTTTCACATCTAATGAACACGTGTCTAGGACTCTAAACCAAGTTTTCATGCAACATGAGTGCTTATAAGTGTCTCAATGAGCTTTGTACAAGTTTGACGAACTTATGAAACATCTAACAACGCGTTTCTAGGACTCTAAACCAAGTTTCATGCAACATGAGTGCTTATAAGTTCCTCAATGAGCTTTGTTAAATGTTTGACGAACTTATGAAACATCTAACAACGCGTTTCTAGGACTCTAACCAAGTTTCATGCAACATGAGTGCTTATAAGTTGTCTCAATGAGCTTTGTAAAAGTTTTGACGAACTTATGAAACATCTAACAACGCGTTTCTAGGACTCTAAACCAAGTTTCATGCAACATCGAGTTCTTATAAGTGTCTCAATGAGCTTTGTACAAGTTTCACGAACTTATGAAACATCTAATAACGCGTTTCTAGGACTCTAAACCAAGTTTCTCTAAACCATGTTTCAACATGAGTGTCTTATAAGTGTCTCAATGAGCTTTGTACAAGTTTGACGAACTTATGAAACATCTAACAACGTCGTTTCTAGGACTCTAAACCACGTTTCATTCAACATGAGTGCTTATAAGTGTCTCAATGAGCTTTGTTACAAGTTTGACGAACTTATGAAACATCTAACAACGCGTTTCTAGAACTCTAAACCAAGTTTCATGCAACATGTTTGCTTATAAGTGTCTCAATGAGCTTTTTACAAGTTTGACGAACTTATGAAACATCTAACAACGCGTTTCTAGGACTCTAAACCAAGTTTCATGCAACATGTGTGCTTATAAGTTCCTCAATGAGCTTTGTACAAGTTTCACGAACTTATGAAACATCTAACAACGCGTTTCTAGGACTACTCTAAACCAAGTTTCATGCAACATGAGTGCTTATAAGTGTCTCAATGAGCTTGTACAAGTTTGAAGAACTTATGAAACATCTAACAACGCGTTTCTAGGACTCTAAACCAAGTTTCATGCAACATGAGTGCTTATAAGTGTCTCAATGAGCTTTGTACAAGTTTGACAAACTTATGAAACATCTAACAACGCAGTTTCTAGGACTCTAAACCAAGTTTCATGCAACATGAGTGCTTATAAGTATCTCAATGAGCTTTGTACAAGTTTCACGAACTTATGAAACATCTAACAACGCGTTTATAGGACTCTAAACCAAGTTTCATGCAACATGAGTGCTTATAAGTGTCTCAATGAGCTTTGTACAAGTTTCACGAACTTATGAAACATCTAACAACGCGTTTCTAGGACTCTAAACCAAGTTTCATGCAACATGAGTGATTATAAGTGTCTCAATGAGCTTTGTACAAGTTTGACGAACTTATGAAACATCTAACAACGTTGTTTCTAGGACTCTAAACCAAGTTTCATGCAACATGAGTGTCTTATAAGTGTCTCAATGAGCTTTGTACAAGTTTGACGAACTTATGAAACATCTAAACAACGCGTTTCTAGGACTCTAAACCAAGTTTCATGCAACATGAGTGCTTATAAGTGTCTCAATGAACTTTGTACAAGTTTGACGAACTTATGAAACATCTAACAACGCATTTCTAGAACTCTAAACCAAGTTTCATGCAACATGAGTGCTTATAAGTGTCTCAATGAGCTTTGTACAAGTTTGACGAACTTATGAAACATCTAACAACGCGTTTCTAGGACTCTAAACCAAGTTTCATGCAACATGAGTGCTTATAAGTGTCTCAATGAGCTTTTTACAAGTTTGACGAACTTATGAAACATCAAACAACGCGTTTATAGGACTCTAACCCAAGTTTCATGCAACATGAGTGCTTATAAGTGTCTCAATGAGCTTTGTACAAGTTTGACAAACTTATGAAACATCTAACAACGCGTTTCTAGAACTCTAAACCAAGTTTCATGCAACATGAGTGCTTATAGGTTCTCAATGAAGCTTTGTACAAGTTTCACGAACTTATGAAACATCTAACAACGCGGTTTCTAGGACTATAAACCAAGTTTCATGCAACATGAGTGCTTATAAGTATCTCAATGAGCTTTGTACAAGTTTCACGAACTTATGAAACATCTAACAACGTTGTTTCTAGGACTCTAAACCAAGTTTCATGCAACATGAGTGCTTATAAGTGTCTCAATGAGCTTTGTACAAGTTTGACGAACTTATGAAACATCTAACAACGTGTTTCTAGGATTCTAAACCAAGTTTCATGCAACATGAGTGCTTATAAGTTTCCTCAATGAGCTTTGTACAAGTTTAACGAACTTATGAAACATCTAACAACGCGGTTCTAGGACTCTAAACCAAGTTTCATGCAACATGAGTGCTTATAAGTGTCTCATTGAGCTTTGTACAAGTTTCACGAACTTATGAAATATCTAGCAACGCGTTTCTAGGACTCTAAACCAAAGTTTCATGCAACATGAGTGCTTATAAGTGTCTCAATGAGCTTTTTACAAGTTTTACGAACTTATGAAACATCTAACAACGCGTTTCTAGGACTCTAAACCAAGTTTCAAGCAACATGAGTGCTTATAAGTTCCTCAATAAGCTTTTTAAAGTTTTGACGAACTTATGAAACATCTAACAACGCGTTTCTAGGACTCTAAACCAAGTTTCATGCAACATGAGTGCTTATAAGTTCTCAATAAGCTTTGTACAAGTTTCACGAACTTATGAAACATCTAACAACGCGTTTCTAGGACTCTAAACCAAGTTTCATGCAACATGAGTGCTTATAAGTGTCTCAATGATCTTTGTACAAGTTTGACGAACTTATGAAACATCTAACAACGCATTTCTAGGACTCTAAACCAAGTTTCATGCAACATGAGTGCTTATAAGTGTCTCAATGAGCTCTTTAGATGTTTAACGAACTTATGAAACATCTAACAACGTTGTTTCTAGGACTCTAAACCAAGTTTCATGCAACATGAGTGCTTATAAGTGTCTCAATGAGCTTTGTACAAGTTTGACAGAACTTATGAAACATCTAACAACGCGTTTCTAGGATTCTAAACCAAGTTTCATGCAACATGAGTGCTTATAAGTGTCTCAATGAAGCTTTGTACAAGTTTCACGAACTTATGAAACATCTAACAACGCATTTCTAGGACTCTAAACCAAGTTTCATGCAACATGAGTGCTTATAAGTGTCTCAATGAGCTTTGTACAAGTTTGACGAACTTATGAAACATCTAACAACGTGTTTCTAGGACTCTAAACCAAGTTTCATGCAATATGAGTGCTTATAAGTGTCTCAATGAGCTTTGTACAAGTTTGACGAACTTATGAAACATCTAACAACGTGTTTCTAGGACTCTAAACCAAGTTTCGTGCAATATGAGTGCTTATAAGTTCCTCAATGAGCTTTGTACAAGTTTGGACGAACTTATGAAACATCTAACAACACGGTTTCTAGGACTCTACACCAAGTTTCATGCGAACATGAGTGCTTATAAGCGTCTCAATGAGCTTTGTACAAGTTTCACGAACTTATGAAACATCTAACAATGCGGTTTCTAGGACTCTAAACCAAGTTTCATGCAACATGAGTGCTTATAAGTGTCTCAATGAGCTTTGTACAAGTTTCACGAACTTATGAAACATCTAACAACGCATTTCTAGGACTCGAAACCAAGTTTCATGTAACATGAGTGCTTATAAATTCCTCAATGAGCTTTGTACAAGTTTCACGAACTTATGAAATGTCACGCGTTTTCTAGGACTCTAAACCAAGTTTCATGCAACATGAGTGCTTATAAGTGTCTCAATGAGCTTTGTACAAGTTTGACGAACTTATGAAACATCTAACAACGCGTTTCTAGGACTCTAAACCAAGTTTCATGCAACATGAGTGCTTATAAGTGTCTCAATGAGCTCTTTACATGTTTGACGAACTTATGAAACATCAAACAACGCGTTTCTAGGACTCTAAACCAAGTTTTATGCAACATGAGTGCTTATAAGTGTCTCAATGAGCTTTGTACAAGTTTGACGAACTTATGAAACATCTAACAACGCGTTTCTAGGACTCTAAACCAAGTTTCATGCAACATGAGTTCTTATAAGTGTCTCAATGAAGTTTGTACAAGTTTGACGAACTTATGAAACATCTAACAACGCGTTTCTAGGACTCTAAACCAAGTTTCATGCAACATGAGTGCTTATAAGTGTCTCAATGAGCTTTGTTCAAGTTTGACGAACTTATGAAACATCTAACAACGTTGTTTCTAGGACTCTAAACCAAGTTTCATGCAACATGAGTGCTTATAAGTGTCTCGATGAGCTTTGTACAAGTTTGACGAATTTATGAAACATCTAACAACGCGTTTCTAGGACTCTAAACCAAGTTTCATGCAACATGAGTGCTTATAAGTGTCTCAATGAGCTTTCTACAAGTTTGACGAACTTATGAAACATCTAACAACGCGGTTTCTAGGACTCTAAACCATGTTTAATGCAACATGAGTGCTTATAAGTGTCTCAATGAGCCTTTTACAAGTTTCACGAACTTATGAAACATCTAACAACGTGTTTCTAGGACTCTAAACCAAGTTTCATGCAACATGAGTGCTTATAAGTTTCTCAATGAGCTTTGTATAAGTTTGACGAACTTATGAAACATCTAACAACGCGTTTCTAGGACTCTAAACAAAGTTTCATGCAACATGAGTGCTTATAAGTTCCTCAATGAGCTTTGTACAAGTTTCACGAACTTAAGAAACATCTAACAACGCGTTTCTAGGACTCTAATCCAAGTTTCATGCCACATGAGTGCTTACAAGTGTGTCAATGAGCTTTGTACAAGTTTCACAAACTTATGAAACATCTAAAAACGCGTTTCTAGAACTCTAAACCAAGTTTCATGCAACATGAGTTCTTATAAGTATCTCAGGTGAGCTTTGTTCAAATTTGACGAACATATGAAACATCTAACAACGTTGTTTCTAGGACTCTAAACCAAGTTTCATGCAACATGAGTGCTTATTAGTGTCTCGGTGAGCTTTGTACAAGTTTGACGAACTTATGAAACATCTAACAACGCGTTTCAAGTACCCTAAACCAAGTTTCATGTACCCTAAACCAAGTTTCATGTAACATGTGTGATTATAAGTTCCTCAATGAGCTTTATACAAGTTTCACGAACTTATGAACACGCGTTTCTAGGACTTTAAACCTAGTTTCATGCAACATGAGTGCTCATAAGTGTCTCAATGAGCTTTGTACAAGTTTGACGAACTTATGAAACATCTACCAACGCGTTTCTAGGACTCTCAACCAAGTTTCATGCAACATGAGTTCTTATAAGTGTCTCAATGAGCTTTTTACATGTTTGACGAACTTATGAAACATCAAACAACGCGTTTCTAGGACTCTACACCAAGTTTCAAGCAACATGAGTGATTATAAGTTCCTCAATGAGCTTTGTATAATTTTGACGAACTTAGGAAACATCTAACAGCGCGTTTCTAGGACTCTAAACAAAGTTTCATGCAACATGAGTTCTTACAAGTGTCTCAATGAGCTTTGTACAAGTTTAACGAACTTATGAAACATCTAATAACGCGTTTCTAGGACTCTAAACCAAGTTTCATGCAACATGAGTTCTTATAAGTATCTCAAGTGAGCTTTGTGCAAGTTTGACGAACATATGAAACATCTAACAACGTTGTTTCTAGGACTCTAAACCAAGTTTCATACAACATGAGTGCTTATAAGTGTCTCGATGAGCTTTGTACAAGTTTGACGAACTTATGAAACATCTAACAACGCGTTTCGAGGACCCTAAACCAAGTTTCATGCAACATGTTTGATTATAAGTGTCTCAATGAGCTTTTTACATGTTTGACGAACTTATGAAACATCATACAACGCGTTTCTAAGACTCTAAACCTAGTTTCAAGCAACATGTGTGCTTATAAGTTCCTCAATGAGCTTTATACAAGTTTCACAAACTTATGAAACATCTAACAACGCGTTTCTAGTACTCTAAACCAAGTTTCATGCAACATGAGTGCTTATAAGTGTCTCAATAAGCTCTGTACAAATTTGACGAACTTACGAAACAACTAACAACGCGTTTCTAGGACTCTAAACCAAGTTTCATGCAACATGAGTTCTTATAAGTGTCTCAAAGAAGTTTGTACAAGTTTAACAAACTTATGAAACATCTAATAACGCATTTCTAGTACTCTAAACCAAGTTTCATGCAACATGAGTGCTTATAAGTATCTCAATGAGCTTTGTACAAGTTTCACAAACTTATGAAACATTTAACAACCCGTTTCTAGGACTCTAATCCAAGTTTCATGCAACATGAGTGCTTATAAGTGTCTCAATGAGCTTTGTACAAGTTTCACGAAATTATGAAACATCTAATAACGCGTTTCTAGGACTCTAAAACAAGTTTCATGCAACATGAGTGCTTATAAGTATCTCAGTAAGCTTTGTTCAAGTTTGACGAACTTATGAAACATCTAACAACGTTGTTTCTAGGACTCTAAAACAAGTTTCGTGCAACATGAGTGTTTAAAACGGTCTCGATGAGCTTTGTCCAAGGTTGACGAACTTGTGAAACATCTAAAAACGTGTTTCTAGGACTCTAAACCAAGTTTAATGCAACATTAGTGCTTATCAGTTTCGCAATGAGCTCAGTACAAATTTGACGAACTTATGAAAATCTAACAACGCGTTTCTAGGACTCTAAACCAAGTTTCATGCAACATGTGTGATTATAAGTTCCTAAATGAGCTTTTTACAAGTTTCACGAACTTATGAACACGCGTTTCTAGGACTCTAAACCAAGTTTCATGCAACATGAGTGCTTATAAGTGTCTCAATGAGCTTTGTACAAGTTTAACGAACTTATGAAACATCTAACAACGCGTTTCTAAGACTCTCAACCAAGTTTCATGCAACATGAGTTCTTATAAGTGTCTCAATGAGCTTTTTACAAGTTTGACGAACTTATGAAACATCAAACAACGCATTTCTAGGACTCTAAACCAGGTTCCATGCAACATGAGTTCTTATAAGTGTCTCAATGAGTTTTGTACAAGTTTGCCGATTTTATGAAACATCTAACAACGTGGTTTCTAGGACTCTAAACCAAGTTTCATGCAACATGAGTGCTTATAAGTATCTCAGTGAGCTTTGTTCAAGTTAGACGAACATATGAAACATCTATCAACGTTGTTTCTAGGACTTTAAACCAAGTTTCATGCAACATGAGTGCTTATAAGTGTCTCGATGAGCTTTTGTACAAGTTTGACAAACTTATGAAACATCTAACAACGTGTTTCTAGGACTCTAAACCAAGTTTTATGCAACATGAGTGCTTATAAGTTACTCAATGAGTTTTGTAAAAGTTTCACGAACTTATGAAACATCTAACAACGCGGTTTCTAGGACTAAACCAAGTTTCATGCAACATGAGTACTTATAAGTGTCTCAATGAGCTTTGTACAAGTTTCACGAACTTATGAAACATCTAACAACACATTTCTAGGATTCGAAACCAAGTTTCATGTAACATGAGTGCTTATAAATGTCTCAATGAGCTTTTTAAAATTTGACGAACTTATGAAACGTCTAACAACGTGGTTTCTAGGACACTCTAAACAAAGTTTCATGCAACATTAGTGCTTATAAGTGTCTCAATGAGCTTTGGACAAGTTTGACGAACTTATGAAACATCTAACAACGCGTTTCTAGGACTCTAAACCAAGTTTCATGCAACATGAGTGCTTATAAGTTTCGCAATGAGCTCATTACAAGTTTGAAGAACTTATGAAACATCTAACAACGCGTTTCTAGGACTCTAAACCAAGTTTCATGCAACATGTGTGATTATAAGTTCCTCAATGAGCTTAATACAAGTTTCACGAACTTATGAACACGCGTTTCTAGGACTCTAAACCAAGTTTCATGCAACATGAGTGCTTATAAGTGTCTCAATGAGCTTTGTACAAGTTTGACGAACTTATGAAACATCTAACAATGCGTTTCTAAGACTCTCAACCAAGTTTCATGCAACATGAGTTCTTATAAGTGTCTCAATGAGCTTTTTACAAGTTTGACGAACTTATGAAACATCAAACAACACATTTCTAGGACTCTAAACCAGGTTTCATGCAACATGAGCGCTTATAAGTGTCTCAATGAGTTTTGTAAAAGTTTGACGATTTTATGAAAAATCTAACAACGTGGTTTCTAGAATTCTAAACCTAGTTTCATGCAACATGAGTGCTTATAAGTATCTCAGTGAGCTTTGTTCAAGTTAGACGAACTTATGAAACATCTAACAACGTTGTTTCTCGGACTTTAAACCAAGTTTCATGCAACATGAGTGCTTATAAGTGTCTCGATGAGCTTTTGTACAAGTTTGACAAACTTATGAAACATCTAACAACGTGTTTCTAGGACTCTAAACCAAGTTTTATGCAACATGAGTGCTTATAAGTTACTCAATGAGCTTTGTACAAGTTTCACGAACTTATGAAACATCTAACAACGCGTTTTCTAGGACTAAACCAAGTTTCATGCAACATGAGTAGTTATAAGTGTCTCAATGAGCTTTGTAAAAGTTTCACGAACTTATGAAACGTCTAACAACGTGGTTTCTAGGACTCTAAACCAAGTTTCATGCAACATTAGTGCTTATAAGTGTCTCAATAAGCTTTGTACAAGTTTGACGAACTTATGAAACATCTAAGCACGCGTTTCTAGGACTCTAAACCAAGTTTCATGCAACATGAGTGCTTATAAGTTTCGCAATGAGCTCTATACAAGATTGACGAACTTATGAAACATCTAACAACACATTTCTAGGACTCTAAACCAAGTTTTATTCAACATGAGTGCTTATAAGTGTCTTAATATGCTTTATACAAATTTGACGAACTTATGGAACATCTAACAACGCATTTCTAGGTCTCTAAACCAAGTTTCATGCAACATGAGTGCTTATAAGTGTGTCAATGAGCTTTGTACAAATTTGACGAACTTATGAAACGTCTACAACGTGGTTTCTAGGACTCTAAACCAAGTTTCATGCAACATTATTGCTTATAAGTGTCTCAATGAGCTTTGTACAAGTTTGAACGACTGATGAAACATCTAAGAACGTGTTTGTAGGACTCTAAACCAAGTTTTATGCAAGATGAGTCTTATAAGTTCCTCAATGAGCTTTGTACAAGTTTCACGAACTTATGAAACATCTAACAACGCATTTCTAGGATTCTAAACCAAGTTTCATGCAACATGAGTGCTTATAAGTGTCTCAATATGCTTTATACAAGTTTGACGAACTTATGAAACATCTAACAACGCATTTCTAGGTCTCTATACCAAGTTTCATGCAACATGAGTGCTTATAAGTGTCTCAATGAGCTTTCTACAAGTTTGAAGAACTTATGAAACACATAACAACGCGTATCTAAGAATATAAACCAAGTTTCATGCAACATGAGTGCTTATTAGTTCCTCAATGAGCTCTGTTAAAGTTGGACGAACTTATGTAACATCTAACAACGTAGTTTCTAGGACTCTAAACCAAGATTCATGCAAAATGAGTGCTTATAGGTTCCCTAATGAGCTTTGTAAAAGTTTCACCAACTTATGAAACATCTACCAACGCGGTTTCTAGGACTAAACCAAGTTTCATGCAACATTAGTACTGATAATTGTCTCAATGAGCTTTGTACAAGTTTCACGAACTTATGAAACATCTAACAACACATTTCTAGGATTCGAAACCAAGTTTCATGCAAAATGAGTGCTTATAAGTTTCGCAATGAGCTCCTTACAAGTTTGACGAACTTATGAAACATCTAACAACGCGTTTCTAGACCAAGTTTCATGCAACATGAGTGATTAGAAGTATCTTAATGAACTTTGTACAAGTTTGAAGAACTTATGAAACATCTTACAACCCGTTTCTAGGACTTTAAACCAAGCTTCATGCAACATGAATGCTTATAAGTTCCTCAATGAGCTTTGTACAAGTTTCACGAACTTATGAAACATTTAACAACGTGGTTTTTTGGACTCTAAACCAAGTTTCATGCACCATGAGTTCTTATAAGTGTCTCAATGAGCTTTGTACAAGTTTCAAGAACTCATGAAACATCTAATAACACGTTTCAAGGATTCTAAACCAAGTTTCATGTAACATGAGTGCTTATAAGTATCTTAATGAACTATGTACAAGTTTGAAGAACTTATGAAATTTCTAACAACGTGGTTTCTAGGACTCTAAACAGAGCTTCCTGCAATATGAATGCTTATAAGTGTCTCAATGAGCTTTGTACAAGTTTGACGAACTTACGAAACATCTAACAACGCGTTTCTAAGACACAAAACCAAACTTTCATGCAACATGAATGCTTATAAGTTCCACAATGAGGTTTTTACAAGTTTTATGAATTTATGAAACATGTAACAACGCGTTTCTAGGACTCTAAACAAAGTTCCATGCAACATGAGTACATATAAGTTCCTTAATGAGCTTTATAAAAGTTTCACGAATTAATGAAACATCTAACAACGCGTTTCTAAAACTCTAAACCAAGTTTCATGAAACATGAGTTCTTATAAGTGTCTCAATGAGCTTTGTACAAGTTTAACGAACTTATATATGAAACATCTAACAACGCGTTTCTAGGACTCTAAACCATGTTTCATGCAACATGAGTTCTTATAAGTGTCTCAATGAGTTTTGTACAAATTTGACGAACTTATGAAACATTTAATAACACGTTTCTAGGACTCTAAAGCAAGTGTCATGCAACATGAGTGCTTATAAGTTCCTCAATGAGTTTTGTACAAGTTTGACGAACTTATGAAACATCTAACAACGTGGTTTCTAGGACTCTAAACCAAGTTTCATTTAACATGAGGGCTTATAAGTTCCTCAATTAGCTTTCTTAAACTTTGAAGAACTTATTAAATATCTAACACCGTGGTTTCTAGAACTCTAAACCAGGTTTCATGCAAATTGAGTGCTTATAAGTGTCTCAATGAGAGTTGCAAAAGTTTGACGAACTTATGAAACATCTAACAACGCGTTTCTAGGACTCTAAACCAAGTTTCATTCAACATGAGTGCTTATAAGTGTCTCAATAAGCTTTATACAAGTTTGACGAACTTATGAAACGTCTAACAACGTAGTTTCTAAGACCCTAATCCAAGTTTCATGCAACATGAGTGATTATAAGTGTCTCAATGAGATTTGAACAAGTTTGACGAACTTATGAAACATCTAACAACGCGTTTCTAGGACTCTAAACCAAGTTTCATGCAACATGAGTGCTTACAAGTTTCGCAATGAGCTATGTACAAGTTTGACGAACTTATGAAACATCTAACAACGCGTTTCTAAGACTCTAAACAAAGTTTAATGCAACATGTGTGATTATAAGTTCCTCAATGAGCTTTATACAAGTTTCACGAATTTATGAACAGGCGTTTCTAGGACTCTAAACCAAATTTCATGCAACATGAGTGCTTATAAGTGTCTGAATGAGCTTTGTACAAGTTTGACGAACTTATGAAACATCTAACAACGTGGTTTCTAGGACTCTAAACCAAGTTTCATTTAACATGAGGGCTTATAATTTCCTCAATTAGCTTTCTTAAACTTTGAATAACTTATTAAATATCTAACAACGTGGTTTCTAGAACTCTAAACCAGGTTTCATGCAAATTGAGTGCTTATAAGTGTCTCAATGAGAGTTGCAAAAGTTTGACGAACTTATGAAACATCTAACAACGCGTTTCTAGGACTCTAAACCAAGTTTCATTCAACATGAGTGCTTATAAGTGTCTCAATAAGCTTTATACAAGTTTGACGAACTTATGAAACGTCTAACAACGTAGTTTCGTGACCCTAAACTAAGTTTCATGCAACATGAGTGCTTATAAGTGTCTCGAATGAGCTTTGTACAAGTTTGACGAACTTATGAAATATCTAACAACGCGTTTCTAGGTCTCTCAACCAAGTTTCATGCAACATGAGTACTGATAAGTGTCTGAATGAGCTTTGTACAAGTTTCACAAACTTATGAAACATCTAACAACACATTTCTAGGATTCGAAACCAAGTTTCATGAAACATGGGAGCTTATAAGTGTCTCCATGAGCTCTATACAAGTTTCACGAACTTGTGAAACATCTAACAACGCGTTTCTAGGACTCTAAACCAAGTTTCATGCAACATGAGTGCTTTATAAGTGTCTTGATGAGCTTTTGTACAAGTTTGACGAACTGATGAAACATCTAAGAACGTGTTTCTAGGACTCTAAACCAAGTTTTATGCAACATGAGTGCTTATAAGTTCCTCAATGAGCTTTTGTACAAGTTTGACGAACTTATGAAACATCTAACAACGCATTTCTAGGATTCTAAACCAAGTTTCATGCAACATGAGTGCTTATAAGTGTCTCAATGAGCTTTTTACAAGTTTGAAGAACTTATGAAACACATAACAATGGGTATCTAAGAATCTAAACAAAGTTTCATGCAACATGAGTGCTTATAAGTTCCTCAATGAGCTCTGTTAAAGTTGGACGAACTTATGTAACATCTAACAACGTAGTTTCAAGGACTCTAAACCAAGATTCATGCAAAATGAGTGCTTATAGGTTCCCTAATAAGCTTTGTAAAAGTTTCACGAACTTATGAAACATCTAACAACGCGGTTTCTAGGACTAAACCAAGTTTCATGCAACATGAGTACTGATAAGTGTCTTGATGAGCTTTTGTACAAGTTTGACGAACTGATGAATAATCTAAGAACGTGTTTCTAGGACTCTAAACCAAGTTTTATGCAACATGAGTGCTTATAAGTTCCTCAATGAGCTTTTGTACAAGTTTGACGAACTTATGAAACATCTAACAACACATTTCTAGGATTCTAAACCAAGTTTCATGCAACATGAGTGCTTATAAGTGTCTCTATGAGCTTTTTACAAGTTTGAAGAACTTATGAAACACATAACAATGGGTATCTAAGAATCTAAACAAAGTTTCATGCAACATGAGTGCTTATAAGTTCCTCAATGAGCTTTGTTAAAGTTGGACGAACTTATGTAACATCTAACAACGTAGTTTCAAGGACTCTAAACCAAGATTCATGCAAAATGAGTGCTTATACGTTCCCTAATAAGCTTTGTAAAAGTTTCACGGACTTATGAAACATCTAACAACGCGGTTTCTAGGACTAAACCAAGTTTCATGCAACATGAGTACTTGATAAGTGTCTCAATGAGCTTTGTACAAGTTTCACGAACTTATGAAACATCTAACAACACATTTCTAGGATTCGAAACCATGTTTCATGTAACATGAGTGCTTATAAATGTCTCAATGAGCTTTTTACAAGTTTGACGAACTTAAGAAACGTCTAACAACGTGGTTTCTAGGACTCTAAACCAAGTTTCATGCAACATTAGTGCTTATAAGTGTCTCAATGAGCTTTGTACAAGTTTGACGAACTTATGAAACATCTAACAACGCTTTTCTAGGACTCTAAACCAAGTTTCATGCAACATGAGTGCTTATAAGTTTCGCAATGAGCTCTTTACAAGTTTGACGAACTTATGAAACATCTAACAACGCGTTTGTAGGACTCTAAACCAAATTTCATGCAACATGTGTGATTATAAATTCCTCAATGAGCTTTATACAAGTTTCACGAACTTATGAACACGCGTTTCTAGGACTCTAAACCAAGTTTCATGCAACATGAGTGCTTATAAGTGTCTCAATGAGCTTTGTACAAGTTTGGCGAACTTATGAAACATCTAACAACGCGTTTCTAAGACTCTCAACCAAGTTTCATGCAACATGAGTTCTTATAAGTGTCTCAATGAGCTTTCTACAAGTTTGACGAACTTATGAAACATCAAACAACGCATTTCTAGGACTTTAAACTAGGTTTCATGCAACATGAGTGCTTATAAGTGTCTCAATGAGCTTTGTACAAGTTTGACGATTTTATGAAACATCTAACAACGTGGTTTCTAGGACTCTAAACCAAGTTTCATGCAACATGAGTGCTTATAAGTATCTCAGTGAGCTTTGTTCAAGTTAGACGAACTTATGAAACATCTAACAACGTTGTTTCTAGGATTTTAAACTAAGTTTCGTGCAACAGGAGTGCTTATAAGTGTCTCTATGAGCTTTTGTACATGTTTGACAAACTTATGAAACATCTAACAACGTGTTTCTAGGACTCTAAACCAAGTTTTATGCAACATGAGTGCTTATAAGTTACTCAATCAGCTTTGTACAAGTTTCATGAACTTATGAAACATCTAACAACGCATTTCTAGGATTATAATACAAGTTTCATGCAATATGAGTGCTTATAAGTGTCTCAATAAGCTTTATACAAGTTTGACGAACTTATGAAACATCTAACAACGCGTTTCTAGGTCTCTAAACCAAGTTTCATGCAACATGAGTGCTTATAAGTGTCTCAATGAGCTTTGTACAAGTTTGAAGAACTTATGAAACACATAACAACGCGTATCTAAGAATCTAAACCAAGTTTATTGCAACATGAGTGCTTATAAGTTCTTCAATGAGCTCTGTTAAAGTTGGACAAACTTATGTAACATCTAACAACGTAGTTTCTAGGACTCTAAACCAAGAATCCTGCAAAATGAGCTTTGTAAAAGTTTCACGAAGTTATGAAACATCTAACAACGCGGTTTCTAGGACTAAACCAAGTTTCATGCAACATGAGTACTTATAAGTGTCTCAACTAGCTTTGTACAAGTTTCACGAACTTATGAAACATCTAACAACACATTTCTAGGATTCGAAACCACGTTTCATGTAACATTATTGCTTATAAATGTCTCAATGAGCTTTTTAAAAATTTGACGAACTTATGAAACGTCTAACAACGTGGTTTCTAGGACTCTAAACCAAGTTTCATGCAACATTAGTGCTTATAAGTGTCTCAATGAGCTTTGTACAAGTTTGACGAACTTATGAAACATCTAAGAACGCGTTTCTAGGACTCTAAACCAAGTTTCATGCAACATGAGTGCTTATAAGTTTCGCAATGAGCTCTATACAAGTTTGACGAACTTATGAAACATCTAACAACGCGTTTCTAGGACCCTCAACCAAGTTTCATGCAACATGAGTTCTTATAAGTGTCTCAATGAACTTTATACAAGTTTAACGAACTTATGAAACATCAAACAACGCATTTCTAGGAATCTAGACCAGGTTTCATGCAACATGAGTGCTTATAAGTGTCTCAATGAGCTTTGTACAAATTTGAAGAACTTATGAAACATCTAACAACGTGGTTTCTAGGACTCTAAACCAAGTTTCATGCAAGATGAATGCTTATAAGTATCTCAGTGAGCTTTGTTCAAGTTAGACGAACTTATGAAACATCTAATAACGTTGTTGCAACAAGAGTGCTTATAAGTGTCTCGATGAGCTTTTGTACAAGTTTGACAAACATATGAAACATCTAACAACGTGTTTCTGGACTCTAAACCAAGTTTTATGCAACATGAGTGCTTATAAGTTACTCAATGGTCTTTGTACAAGTTTCACGAACTTATGAAACATCTAACAACGCATTTCTAGGATTTTAAACCAAGTTTAATGTAACATGAGTGCTTATAAGTGTCTCAATAAGTTTTATACAACTTTGACGAACTTATGAAACATCTAACTACGCGTTTCTAGGTCTCTAAACCAATTTTCATTCAACATGAGTGCTAATAAGTGTCTCAATGAGCTTTGTACAAGTTTGAAGAACTTATAAAACACATAACAACGCGTATCTAAGAATCTAAACCAAGTTTCATGCAACATGAGTGCTTATAAGTTCCTCGATGAGCTCTCTTAAAGTTGGACGAACTTATGTAACATCTAACAACGTAGTTTCTAGGACTCTAAACCAGGTTTCCTGCAAAATGAGTGCTTATAGGTTCCTCAATGAGCTTTGTAAAAGTTTCACGAACTTATTAAACATCTAACAACGCGGTTTCTAGGACTAAACCAAGTTTCATGCAACATGAGTACTTATAATTGTCTCAATGAGCTTTGTACAAGTTTCACGAACTTATGAAACATCTAACAACACATTTCTAGGATTTGAAACCAAGTTTCATGAAACATGTAACAACACATTTCTAGGATTTGAAACTAGTTTCGCAATGAGATATGTACAAGTTTGGAGAACTTATGAAACATCTAACAACGCGTTTCAAGGACTCTAAACCAAGTTTCATGAAACATGTGTGATTATAAGTTCCTCAATGAGCTTTATACAAGTTTCACGAACTTATGAACACGCGTTTCTAGGACTCTAAAACTAGTTTCATGCAACATGAGTGCTTATAAGTGTCTCAATGATCTTTGTACAAGTTTGACGAACTTATGAAACATCTAACAACGCGTTTGTAGGACTCTAAACCAAATTTCATGCAACATGAGTTCTTATAAGTGTCTCAATGAGCTTTTTACGAGTTTGACGAACTTATGAAACATCAAATAACGCGTTTCTAGGACTCTAAACCAAGTTTCATGCAACATGAGTGCTTATAAGTGTCTCAATGAGCTTTGTACAAGTTTGACGAACTTATGAAACATCTAACAACGCGTTTCTAGGACTCTAAACCAAGTTTCACGCAACATGTGTGCTTATAAGTTCCTCAATGAGCTTTATACAAGTTTCACGAACTTATGAAACATCTAACAACGCGTTTCTAGGACGCTAAACCAAGTTCCATGCAACATGAGTCCTTATAAGTGTCTCAATAAACTCTGTACAAATTTGACGAATTTACGAAACATCTAACAATGCGTTTCTAGGACTCTAAACCAAGTTTCCAGCAACATGAGTTCTTATAAGTTTCTCAATGAGCTTTGTACAAGTTTGAAGAACTTATGAAACATATAATAACGCGTATCTAAGACTCTAAACCAAGTTTCATGCAACATGAGTGCATATAAGTTCCTCAATGAGCTCTCTAGGACTAAACCAAGTTTCATGCAACATGAGTACTTATAAGTGTCTCGATGAGCTTTGTACAAGTTTCACGAACTTATGAAACATCTAACAACGCATTTCTAGGATTGGAAAACCAAGTTTCATGTAACATGAATGCTTATAAATGTCTCAATGATCTTTGTACAAGTTTCACGAAGCATCTAACAACGCGTTTCTAGGACTCTAAACCAAGATTCATACAACATGAGTTCTTATAAGTGTCTCAATTGGCTTAGTACAAGTTTGACGAACTTATGAAACATCTAACAACGCATTTCTAGGACTCTAAACCAAGT
Organism: Cochlearia excelsa; assembly: GCA_963556525.1. Classification (NCBI taxonomy): domain Eukaryota; kingdom Viridiplantae; phylum Streptophyta; class Magnoliopsida; order Brassicales; family Brassicaceae; genus Cochlearia; species Cochlearia excelsa. The sequence continues at coordinate 141,004 of CAUVZT010000058.1, forward strand.
TTCATGAAACATGAGTGCTTATAAGTGTCTCAATGAGCTTTGTACAACTTCGAAGAACTTATGAAACATATAACAACGCGTACCTAAGACTCTAAACCAAGTTTCATGCAACATGAGTGCATATAAGTTCCTCAATGAGATTTTTATAATTTTGACGAACTTATGAAACATCTAACAACGCGTTTCTAAGACTCTAAACAAAGTTTCATACAATATGGGTGCTTATAAGTTCCTCAATGAGCTTTGTACAACTTTGACGAACTTATGAAACATCTAACAACGTGGTTTCTAGGATTCTAAACCAAGTTTCATGCCACATGAATGTTTATACGTTTCTCAATGAGCTTTGTACAAGTTTCATGAACTTATGAAACATCTAATAACATGTGTCTAGGACTCTAAACCAATTTTCATGCAACATGAGTGCTTAGAAGTATCTTTATGAACTTTGTACAAGTTTGAAGAACTTATGAAACATCTAACAACGTCGTTTCTAGGACTCTAAACCAAGTTTCATTCAACATGAGGGCTTATAAGTTCCTCAATTAGCTTTGTTAAACTTTGAAGAACTTATTAAATATCTAACAACGTGGTTTCTAGAACTCTAAACCAAGTTTCATGCAAACTGAATGCTTATAAGTGTGTCAATGAGAGTTGCAAAAGTTTTACGAACTTATGAAACATCTAACAACGCATTTCTAGGACTCAAAACCAAGTTTCATGCAACATCAATGCTTATAAGTTCCTCAATGAGATTTGTACAAGTTTCACGAACTTATGAAACATCTAATAACGCGTTTCATGCGACATGAGTGTTTATAAGTGTCTCAATGAGCTTTGTACAAGTTTGAAGAACTTATGAAACATCTAACAACGTCGTTTCTAGGACTCTAAACCAAGTTTCATTCAACATGAGGGCTTATAAGTTCCTCAATTAGCTTTGTTAAACTTTGAAGAACTTATTAAATATCTAACAACGTGGTTTCTAGAACTCTAAACCAAGTTTCATGCAAACTGAATGCTTATAAGTGTCTCAATGAGAGTTGCAAAAGTTTTACGAACTTATGAAACATCTAACAACGCATTTCTAGGACTCAAAACCAAGTTTCATGCAACATCAATGCTTATAAGTTCCTCAATGAGATTTGTACAAGTTTCACGAACTTATGAAACATCTAATAACGCGTTTCATGCGACATGAGTGTTTATAAGTGTCTCAATGAGCTTTGTACAAGTTTGAAGAACTTATGAAACATCTAACAACGCGTTTATAGGACTCTAAACCAAGTTTCATGCAACATGAGTGTATATAAGTGTCTTAATGAGCTTTATACAAGTTTGACGAACTTACAAAACATCTAACAACGAGTTTCTAGGACACAAAACCAAAGTTTCATGCAACATGAATGCTTATAAGTTCCTCAATGAGTTTTGTACAAGTTTTATGAACTTATGAAACATCTAACAACGCGTTTCTAGGACTCTAAACCAAGTTTCATGCAACATGAGTACAAATAAGTTCCTCAATGAGCTTTGTACAAGTTTCACGAACTAATGAAACATGTAACAACGCGTTTCTAAAACTCTAAACCAAGTTCCATGCAACATGAGTGATTATAAGTGTCTCAATGAGCTTTGTACAAGTTTGACGAACTTAGGCAACATCTTACAACGCATTTCTAGGACTCTAAACCAAGTTTCATGCAACATGAGTTCTTATAAGTGTCTCAATGAGCTTTGTACAAATTTGACGAACTTATGAAACATCAAACAACGCGTTTATAGGACTCTAACCCAAGTTTCATGCAACATGAGTGCTTAGAAGTGTCTCAATGAGCTCTGTACAAGTTTGACAAACTTATGAAACATCTAACAACGCATTTCTAGAACTCTAAACCAACTTTCATGCAACATGAGTTCTTATAAGTGTCTCAATGAGCTTTGTTAAAGTTTGACGAACTTATGAAACATCTACCAACGCGTTTCTAGGACTCTCAACCAAGTTTCATGCAACATGAGTTCTTATAAGTGTCTCAATGAGCTTTTTACATGTTTGACGAACTTATGAAACATCAAACAACGCGTTTATAGGACTCTAACCCAAGTTTCATGCAACATGAGTGCTTAGAAGTGTCTCAATGAGCTCTGTACAAGTTTGACAAACTTATGAAACATCTAACAACGCGTTTCTAGAACTCTAAACCAACTTTCATGCAACATGAGTTCTTATAGGTGTCTCAATGAAGTTTGTACAAGTTTCACGAACTTATGAAACATCTAATAACACGTTTCTAGGACTATAAACCAAGTTTCGTGCAACATGAGTGCTTATAAGTATCTCAGTGAGCTTTGTTCAAGTTTGACGAACTTATGAAACATCTAACAACGTTGTTTCTAGAACTCTAAACCAAGTTTCATGCAATATGAGTGCTTATAAGTGTCTCGATGAGCTTTGTACAAGTTTGACGAATTTATGAAACATCGAACAACGTGTTTCTAGGATTCTAAACCAAGTTTCATGCAATATGAGTGCTTATAATTTCCTCAATGAGCTTTGTACAAGTTTAATTAATTTTACGAACTTATGAAACATCTAACAACGCGGTTCTAGGACTCTACACCAAGTTTCATGCAACATGAGTGCTTATAAGCGTCTCATTGAGCTTTGTACAAGTTTCACGAACTTATTAAATATCTAGCAACGCGGTTTCTAGGACTCTAAACCAAGTTTCATGCAACATGAGTGCGTATAAGTGTCTCAATGAGCTTTTTTCAAGTTTCACGAACTTATGAAACATCTAACAAAGCGTTTCTAGGACTCTAAACCAAGTTTCAAGCAACATGAGAGCTTATAAGTTCCTCAATAAGCTTTGTTTAATTTTGACGAACTTATGAAACATCTAACAACGCGTTTCTAGGACTCTAAACAAAGTTTCATGCAACATGAGTGCTTATAAATTCCTCAATGAGCTTTGTACAAGTTTCACGAACTTATGAACACGCGTTTCTAGGACTCTAAACCTAGTTTCATGCAACATGAGTGCTTATAAGTGTCTCAATGATCTTTGTACAAGTTTGACAAACTTATGAAACATCTACCAATGCATTTCTAGGAATCTCAACCAAGTTTCATGCAACATGAGTTCTTATAAGTGTCTCAATGAGCTCTTTAGATGTTTAACGAACTTATGAAACATCAAACAACGCGTTTCTAGGACTCTAACCCAAGTTTCATGCAACATGAGTTCTTATAAGTGTCTCAATGAGCTCTGTACAAGTTTGACAAACTTATGAAACATCTAACAACGCGTTTCTAGAATTCTAAACCAAGTTTCATGCAACATGAGTTCTTATAAGTGTCTCAATGAAGTTTGTACAAGTTTCACGAACTTATGAAACATCTAATAACGCATTTCTAGGACTCTAAACCAAGTTTCATGCAACATGAGTGCTTATAAGTATCTTAGTGAGCTTTGTTCAAGTTTGACGAACTTATGAAACATCTAACAACGTTGTTTCTAGGACTCTAAACCAAGTTTCATGCAATATGAGTGCTTATAAGTGTCTCGATGAGCTTTGTACAAGTTTGACGAATTTATGAAACATCTAACAACGTGTTTCTAGGACTCTAAACCAAGTTTCGTGCAATATGAGTGCTTATAAGTTCCTCAATGATCTTTGTACAAGTTTGGCGAACTTATGAAACATCTAACAACACGTTTCTAGGACTCTACACCAAGTTTCTTGCAACCTGAGTGCTTATAAGCGTCTCATTGAGCTTTGTACAAGTTTCACGAACTTATTAAACATCTAGCAACGCGGTTTCTAGGACTCTAAACCAAGTTTCATGCAACATGAGTGCGTATAAGTGTCTCAATGAGTTTTTTACAAGTTTCAAAAACTTATGAAACATCTAACAACGCATTTCAAGGACCCTAAACCAAGTTTCATGTAACATGTGTGCTTATAAATTCCTCAATGAGCTTTGTACAAGTTTCACGAACTTATGAACACGCGTTTCTAGGACTCTAAACCTAGTTTCATGCAACATGAGTGCTTATAAGTGTCTCAATGATCTTTGTACAAGTTTGACGAACTTATGAAACATCTACCAACGCGTTTCTAGGACTCTCATCCAAGTTTCATGCAACATGAGTTCTTATAAGTGTCTCAATGAGCTCTTTACATGTTTGACGAACTTATTAAACATCAAACAACGCGTTTCTAGGACTCTAACCCAAGTTTTATGCAACATGAGTGCTTAGAAGTGTCTCAATGAGCTCTGTACAAGTTTGACAAACTTATGAAACATCTAACAACGCGTTTCTAGAACTCTAAACCAAGTTTCATGCAACATGAGTTCTTATAAGTGTCTCAATGAAGTTTGTACAAGTTTCGCGAACTTATGAAACATCTAATAACGCGTTTCTAGGACTCTAAACCAAGTTTCATGCAACATGAGTGCTTATAAGTATCTCGGTGAGCTTTGTTCAAGTTTGACGAACTTATGAAACGTCTAACAACGTTGTTTCTAGGACTCTAAACCAAGTTTCATGCAACATGAGTGCTTATAAGTGTCTCGATGAGCTTTGTACAAGTTTGAAGAATTTATGAAACATCTAACAACGCGTTTCTAGGACTCTACACCAAGTTTCATGCAACATGAGTGCTTATAAGCGTCTCATTGAGCTTTCTACAAGTTTCACGAACTTATTAAACATCTAGCAACGCGGTTTCTAGGACTCTAAACCAAGTTTCATGCAACATAAGTGCGTATAAGTGTCTCAATGATCTTTTTACAAGTTTCACGAACTTATGAAACATCTAACAACGTGTTTCTAGGACTCTAAACCAAGTTTCAAGCAACATGAGTGCTTATAAGTTTCTCAATGAGCTTTGTATAATTTTGACGAACTTATGAAACATCTAACAACGCGTTTCTAGGACTCTAAACAAAGTTTCATGCAACATGAGTGCTTATAAGTTCCTCAATGAGCTTTGTACAAGTTTCACGAACTTAAGAAACATCTAACAACGCGTTTCTAGGACTCTAATCCAAGTTTCATGCCACCTGAGTGCTTACAAGTGTGTCAATGAGCTTTGTACAAGTTTCACAAACTTATGAAACATCTAAAAACGCGTTTCTAGAACTCTAAACCAAGTTTCATGCAACATGAGTTCTTATAAGTATCTAGGTGAGCTTTGTTCAAATTTGACGAACATATGAAACATCTAACAACGTTGTTTCTAGGACTCTAAACCAAGTTTCATGCAACATGAGTGCTTATAAGTGTCTCGGTGAGCTTTGTACAAGTTTGACGAACTTATGAAACATCTAACAACGCGTTTCAAGTACCCTAAACCAAGTTTCATGTACCCTAAACCAAGTTTCATGTAACATGTGTGATTATAAGTTCCTCAATGAGCTTTATACAAGTTTCACGAACTTATGAACACGCGTTTCTAGGACTTTAAACCTAGTTTCATGCAACATGAGTGCTCATAAGTGTCTCAATGAGCTTTGTACAAGTTTGACGAACTTATGAAACATCTACCAACGCGTTTCTAGGACTCTCAACCAAGTTTCATGCAACATGAGTTCTTATAAGGTCCTCAATGAGCTTTGTATAATTTTGACGAACTTATGAAACATCTAACAGCGCGTTTCTAGGACTCTAAACAAAGTTTCATGCAACATGAGTTCTTACAAGTGTCTCAATGAGCTTTGTACAAGTTTAACGAACTTATGAAACATCTAATAACGCGTTTCTAGGACTCTAAACCAAGTTTCATGCAACATGAGTTCTTATAAGTATCTAAGTGAGCTTTGTTCAAGTTTGACGAACATATGAAACATCTAACAACGTTGTTTCTAGGACTCTAAACCAAGTTTCATACAACATGAGTGCTTATAAGTGTCTCGATGAGCTTTGTACAAGTTTGACGAACTTATGAAACATCTAACAACGCGTTTCGAGGACCCTAAACCAAGTTTCATGCAACATGTTTGATTATAAGTGTCTCAATGAGCTTTTTACATGTTTGACGAACTTATGAAACATCATACACAACGCGTTTCTAAGACTCTAAACCTAGTTTCAAGCAACATGTGTGCTTATAAGTTCCTCAATGAGCTTTATACAAGTTTCACAAATTATGAAACATCTAACAACGCGTTTCTAGTACTCTAAACCAAGTTTCATGCAACATGAGAGCTTATAAGTTCCTCAATAAGCTTTGTATAATTTTGACGAACTTATGAAACATCTAACAACGCGTTTCTAGGACTCTAAACAAAGTTTCATGCAACATGAGTGCTTATAAATTCCTCAATGAGCTTTGTACAAGTTTCACGAACTTATGAACACGCGTTTCTAGGACTCTAAACCTAGTTTCATGCAACATGAGTGCTTATAAGTGTCTCAATGATCTTTGTACAAGTTTGACAAACTTATGAAACATCTACCAATGCATTTCTAGGAATCTCAACCAAGTTTCATGCAACATGAGTTCTTATAAGTGTCTCAATGAGCTCTTTAGATGTTTAACGAACTTATGAAACATCAAACAACGCGTTTCTAGGACTCTAACCCAAGTTTCATGCAACATGAGTTCTTATAAGTGTCTCAATGAGCTCTGTACAAGTTTGACAAACTTATGAAACATCTAACAACGCGTTTCTAGAATTCTAAACCAAGTTTCATGCAACATGAGTTCTTATAAGTGTCTCAATGAAGTTTGTACAAGTTTCACGAACTTATGAAACATCTAATAACGCATTTCTAGGACTCTAAACCCAAGTTTCATGCAACATGAGTGCTTATAAGTATCTCACTGAGCTTTGTTCAAGTTTGACGAACTTATGAAACATCTAACAACGTTGTTTCTAGGACTCTAAACCAAGTTTCATGCAATATGAGTGCTTATAAGTGTCTCGATGAGCTTTGTACAAGTTTGACGAATTTATGAAACATCTAACAACGTGTTTCTAGGACTCTAAACCAAGTTTCGTGCAATATGAGTGCTTATAAGTTCCTCAATGATCTTTGTACAAGTTTGGCGAACTTATGAAACATCTAACAACACGTTTCTAGGACTCTACACCAAGTTTCTTGCAACCTGAGTGCTTATAAGCGTCTCATTGAGCTTTGTACAAGTTTCACGAACTTATTAAACATCTAGCAACGCGGTTTCTAGGACTCTAAACCAAGTTTCATGCAACATGAGTGCGTATAAGTGTCTCAATGAGTTTTTTACAAGTTTCAAAAACTTATGAAACATCTAACAACGCATTTCAAGGACCCTAAACCAAGTTTCATGTAACATGTGTGATTATAAGTTCCTTAATGAGCTTTATACAAGTTTCACGAACTTATAAACACGCGTTTCTAGGACTCTAAACCTAGTTTCATGCAACATGAGTGCTTATAAATGTCTCAATGATTTTTGTACAAGTTTGACGAACTTATGAAACATCTACCAACGCATTTCTAGGACTCTCATCCAAGTTTCATGCAACATGAGTTCTTATAAGTGTCTCAATGAGCTCTTTACATGTTTGACGAACTTATTAAACATCAAACAACGCGTTTCTAGGACTCTAACCCAAGTTTTATGCAACATGAGTGCTTAGAAGTGTCTCAATGAGCTCTGTACAAGTTTGACAAACTTATGAAACATCTAACAACGCGTTTCTAGAACTCTAAACCAAGTTTCATGCAACATGAGTTCTTATAAGTGTCTCAATGAAGTTTGTACAAGTTTCGCGAACTTATGAAACATCTAATAACGCGTTTCTAGGACTCTAAACCAAGTTTCATGCAACATGAGTGCTTATAAGTATCTCAGTGAGCTTTGTTCAAGTTTGACGAACTTATGAAACGTCTAACAACGTTGTTTCTAGGACTCTAAACCAAGTTTCATGCAACATGAGTGCTTATAAGTGTCTCGATGAGCTTTGTACAAGTTTGAAGAATTTATGAAACATCTAACAACGCGTTTCTAGGACTCTACACCAAGTTTCATGCAACATGAGTGCTTATAAGCGTCTCATTGAGCTTTCTACAAGTTTCACGAACTTATTAAACATCTAGCAACGCGGTTTCTAGGACTCTAAACCAAGTTTCATGCAACATAAGTGCGTATAAGTGTCTCAATGATCTTTTTACAAGTTTCACGAACTTATGAAACATCTAACAACGTGTTTCTAGGACTCTAAACCAAGTTTCAAGCAACATGAGTGCTTATAAGTTTCTCAATGAGCTTTGTATAATTTTGACGAACTTATGAAACATCTAACAACGCGTTTCTAGGACTCTAAACAAAGTTTCATGCAACATGAGTGCTTATAAGTTCCTCAATGAGCTTTGTACAAGTTTCACGAACTTAAGAAACATCTAACAACGCGTTTCTAGGACTCTAATCCAAGTTTCATGCCACCTGAGTGCTTACAAGTGTGTCAATGAGCTTTGTACAAGTTTCACAAACTTATGAAACATCTAAAAACGCGTTTCTAGAACTCTAAACCAAGTTTCATGCAACATGAGTTCTTATAAGTATCTAGGTGAGCTTTGTTCAAATTTGACGAACATATGAAACATCTAACAACGTTGTTTCTAGGACTCTAAACCAAGTTTCATGCAACATGAGTGCTTATAAGTGTCTCGGTGAGCTTTGTACAAGTTTGACGAACTTATGAAACATCTAACAACGCGTTTCAAGTACCCTAAACCAAGTTTCATGTACCCTAAACCAAGTTTCATGTAACATGTGTGATTATAAGTTCCTCAATGAGCTTTATACAAGTTTCACGAACTTATGAACACGCGTTTCTAGGACTTTAAACCTAGTTTCATGCAACATGAGTGCTCATAAGTGTCTCAATGAGCTTTGTACAAGTTTGACGAACTTATGAAACATCTACCAACGCGTTTCTAGGACTCTCAACCAAGTTTCATGCAACATGAGTTCTTATAAGTGTCTCAATGAGCTTTTTACATGTTTGACGAACTTATGAAACATCAAACAACGCGTTTCTAGGACTCTACACCAAGTTTCAAGCAACATGAGTGATTATAAGTTCCTCAATGAGCTTTGTATAATTTTGACGAACTTATGAAACATCTAACAGCGCGTTTCTAGGACTCTAAACAAAGTTTCATGCAACACGAGTTCTTACAAGTGTCTCAATGAGCTTTGTACAAGTTTAACGAACTTATGAAACATCTAATAACGCGTTTCTAGGACTCTAAACCAAGTTTCATGCAACATGAGTTCTTATAAGTATCTAAGTGAGCTTTGTGCAAGTTTGACGAACATATGAAACATCTAACAACGTTGTTTCTAGGACTCTAAACCAAGTTTCATACAACATGAGTGCTTATAAGTGTCTCGATGAGCTTTGTACAAGTTTGACGAACTTATGAAACATCTAACAACGCGTTTCGAGGACCCTAAACCAAGTTTCATGCAACATGTTTGATTATAAGTGTCTCAATGAGCTTTTTACATGTTTGACGAACTTATGAAACATCATACAACGCGTTTCTAAGACTCTAAACCTAGTTTCAAGCAACATGTGTGCTTATAAGTTCCTCAATGAGCTTTATACAAGTTTCACAAATTATGAAACATCTAACAACGCGTTTCTAGTACTCTAAACCAAGTTTCATGCAACATGAGTGCTTATAAGTGTCTCAATAAGCTCTGTACAAATTTGACGAACTTACGAAACATCTAACAACTCGTTTCTAGGACTCTAAACCAAGTTTCATGCAACATGAGTTCTTATAAGTGTCTCAAAGAAGTTTGTACAAGTTTAACAAACTTATGAAACATCTAATAACGCATTTCTAGTACTCTAAACCAAGTTTCATGCAACATGAGTGCTTATAAGTATCTCAATGAGCTTTGTACAAGTTTCACAAACTTATGAAACATTTAACAACCCGTTTCTAGGACTCTAATCCAAGTTTCATGCAACATGAGTGCTTATAAGTGTCTCAATGAGCTTTGTACAAGTTTCACGAAATTATGAAACATCTAATAACGCGTTTCTAGGACTCTAAAACAAGTTTCATGCAACATGAGTGCTTATAAGTATCTCAGTAAGCTTTGTTCAAGTTTGACGAACTTATGAAACATCTAACAACGTTGTTTCTAGGACTCTAAACCAAGTTTCGTGCAACATGAGTGTTTAAAACGGTCTCGATGAGCTTTGTCCAAGGTTGACGAACTTGTGAAACATCTAAAAACGTGTTTCTAGGACTCTAAACCAAGTTTCATGCAACATGAGTGCTTATAAGTTCTTCAATGAACTTTGTACAAGTTTCACGAACTTATGAAACTACTAACAACGCATTTCTATTACTCTAAACAAGGTTTCATGCAACATGAATGCTTATAAGTTTCTCAATAAACTTTGTACAAGTTTGACGAACTTATGAAACATCTAAAACGCTTGTCAAGGACTGTAAACCAAGTTTCATGCAACATGAGTGCTTATAAGTGTCTCAATGAGCTTTATACAAGTTTGACGAACTTATGAAACATCTAACAACGCGTTTCTAGGTCTCTTAACCAGGTTTTATGCAACATGAGTGCTTATAAGTGTCTCAATGAGCTTTGTACAAGTTTGAAGATTTTATGAAACACATAACAACGCGTATATATGAATCTAAACCAAGTTTCATGCAACATGAGTGCTCATAAGTTCCTCAATTAACTCTGTTAAAGTTGGACGAACTTATGTAACATCTAACAACGTGGTTTCTAGGACTCTAAACCAAGATTCATGCAAAATGAGTGCTTATAGGTTCCTCTATGAGCTTTGTACATGTTTCACGAACTTATGAAACATCTAACAACGCGGTTTCTAGGACTAAACCAAGTTTCATGCAACATGAGTACTTATAAGTGTCTCAATGAGCTTTGTACAAGTTTCACGAACTTGTGAAACATCTAACAACACATTTCTAGGATTTGAAACCAAATTTCATGCAACATGAATGCTTATAAGTTTCTCAATGAGCTCTGTACAAGTTTAACGAACTTATGAAACATCTTACAACGCGTTTCTAGGACTCTAAACCAAGTTTCATGCAACATGTGTGATTATAAGTTCCTCAATGAGTTTTATACAAGTTTCGCGAACTTATGAACACGCGTTTCTAGGACTCTAAACAAAGTTTCATGCAACATGAGTGCTTATAAGTGTCTCCATGAGATTTGTACAAGTTTTACAAACTTATGAAACATCTAACAACGCGTTTCTAGGACTCTCAACCAAGTTTCATGCAACATGAGTTCTTATAAATGTCTCAATCAGCTTTTTACAAGTTTTACGAATTAGTAAAACATCAAACAACGCGTTTCTAGGACTCTAAACCAAGTTTCAAGCAACATGTGTGCTTATAAGTTCCTTTATAAGCTTTATACTAGTTTCACGAACTTATGAAACATCTAACAACGCGTTTCTAGGACTCTAAACCAAGTTTCATGAAAAATGAGTGGTTATAAGTGTCTCAATAAGCTCTGTACAAATTTGACGAACTTATGAAACATCTAACAACGCGTTTCTAGGACTCTAAACCAAGTTTCATGCGACATGAGTGCTTATAAGTATCTCAGTGAAATTTGTTCAAGTTTGACGAACTTACGAAACATCTAACAACGTTGTTTCTAGGACTCTAAACACAGTTTCATGCAACATGAGTGCTTATAAGTGTCTCGATGAGCTTTGTACAAGTTTGAAGAACTTATGAAACATCTAACAACGTGTTTCTAGGACTCTAAACCATGTTTTATGCAACATGAGTGCTTATAAGTTCCTCAATGAGCTTTGTACAAGTTTCACGAACTGATGAAACATCTAACAACGCATTTCTAGGATTCTAAACCAAGTTTCATGCAACATGAGTGCTTATAAGTGTCTCAATAAGCTTTACACAAGTTTGACGAACTTATGAAACATCTAACAACGTGTTTCTAGGTCTCTAAACCAAGTTTCGTGCAACATGAGTGCTTATAAGTGTCTCAATGAGCTTTGTACAAGTTTGAAGAACTTATGAAACACATAACAACGCGTATCTAAGAATCTAAACCAAATGAGCTCGTTAGTTCCTCAATGAGCTCGTTAAAGTTGGACGAACTTATGTAACATCTAACAACGTGGTTTCTAGGACGCTAAACCAATATTCATGCGAAATGAGTGCTTATAGGTTCCTCAATGAGCTTTGTAAAAGTTTCACAAACTTATGAAACATCTAACAACGCGGTTTCTAGGACTAAACCAAGTTTCATGAAACATGAGTACTTATAAGTGTCTCAATGAGCTTTGTACAAGTTTCACGAACTTATGAAACATCTAACAACACATTTCTAGGATTCGAAACCAAGTTTCATGTAACATGAGTGCTTATAAATTTCTCAATGAGCTTTGTACAAGTTTGACGAACTTATGAAATGTCTAACAACGTGGTTTCTAGGACTCGAACCAAGTTTCATGAAACATGAGTGCTTATAAGTATCTCGGTGAGCTTTGTTCAAGTTAGACGAACTTATGAAACATCTAACAACGTTGTTTCTAGGACTTTAAACCAAGTTTTATGCAACATGAGTGCTTATAAGTTTCGCAATGAGCTCGTACAAGTTTTACGAACTTATGAAACATCTAACAACGCGTTTCTAGGACTCTAAACCAAGTTTAATGCAACATGTGTGATTATAAGTTCCTCAATGAGCTTTATAAAGGTTTCACGAACTTATGAACACGCGTTTCTAGGACTCTAAACCAAGTTTCATGCAACATGAGTGCTTATAAGTGTCTCAATGCGCTTTGTACAAGTTTGACGAAGTTATGAAACATCTAACAACGCGTTTCTAGGACTCTCAACCAAGTTTCATGCAACATGAGTTCTTATAAGTGTCTCAATGAGCTTTTTACAAGTTTGAAGAACTAATGAAACATCAAACAATGCATTTCTAGGACTCTAAACCAGGTTTCATGCAACATGAGTGCTTATAAGTGTCTCAATGAGCTTTGTCCAAGTTTGACGAACTTATGAAACATCTAACAACGCGTTTCTAGGACTCTAAACCAAGTTTCATGCAACATGAGTGCTTATAAGTGTCTCAATAAGCTTTATACAAGTTTGACGAACTTATGAAACGTCTAACAACGTGGTTTCTAGGACCCTAAACCAAGTTTCATGCAACATGAGTGCTTATAAGTGTCTCAATGAGCTTTGTACAAGTTTGACGAACTTATGAAACATCTAACAACACGTTTCTAGGACTCTAAACCAAGTTTCATGCAACATGAGTGCTTATAAGTTTCGCAATGAGCTCTGTACAAGTTTGACTAACTTATGAAACATCTAACAACGCGTTTCTAGGACTCTAAACCAAGTTTAATGCAACATGTGTGATTATAAGTTCCTCAATGAGGTTTATACAAGTTTCACGAATTTATGGACACGCGTTTCTAGGACTCTAAACCAAATTTCATGCAACATGAGTTCTTATAAGTGTCTCAATGAGCTTTGTACAAGTTTGACGAACTTATGAAATATCTAACAACGCGTTTCTAGGTCTCTCAACCAAGTTTCATGAAACATGAGTTCTTATAAGTGTCTCAATGAGCTTTTTACTAGTTTTAAGAACTTATGAAACATCAAACAACGCGTTACTAGGACTCTAAACCAAGTTTCATGCAACATAGGTGCTTATAAGTGTCTCAATGAGCTCTATACAAGTTTCACGAACTTGTTAAACATCTAACAACACGTTTCTATGACTCTAAACCAAGTTTCATGCAACATGAGTGCTTATAAGTGTCTCGATTTGCTTTTGTACAAGTTTGACAAACTGATGAAACATCTAAGAACGTGTTTCTAGGACTCTAAACAAAGTGTATGCAACATGAGTGCTTATAAATTCCTCAATGAGCTTTGTACAAGTTTCACGAACTTATGAAAAATCTAACAACGCATTTCTAGGATTCTAAACAAAGTTTCATGCAACATGAGTACTGATAAGTGTCTCAATGAGCTTTGTACAAGTTTCACGAACTTATGAAACATCTAACAACACATTTCTAGGATTCGAAACAAAGTTTCATGTAACACGAGTGCTTATAAATGTCTCAATGAGATTTTTACAAGTTCGACGATCTTATGAAACGTCTAACAACGTGGTTTCTAGGACTCTAAACCAAGTTTCATGCAACATCAGTGCTTATAAGTGTCTCAATGAGCTTTGTACAAGTTTGACGAACTTATGAAACATCTAACAACGCGTTTCTAGGACTCTAAACTAAGTTTCATGCAACATGAGTGCTTATAAGTTTCGAAATGAGCTCTGTACAAGTTTGACGAACTTATGAAACATCTAACAACGCGTTTCTAGGACTCTAAACCAAGTTTAATGCAACATGTGTGATTATAAGTTCCTCAATGAGCTTTATAAAGGTTTCACGAACTTATGAACACGCGTTTCTAGGACTCTAAACCAAGTTTCATGCAACATGAGTGCTTATAAGTGTCTCAATGAGCTTTGTACAAGTTTGACGAAGTTATGAAACATCTAACAACGCGTTTCTAGGACTCTCAACCAAGTTTCATGCAACATGAGTTCTTATAAGTGTCTCAATGAGCTTTTTACAAGTTTGACGAACTAATGAAACATCAAACAATGCATTTCTAGGACTCTAAACCAGGTTTCATGCAACATGAGTGCTTATAAGTGTCTCAATGAGCTTTGTCCAAGTTTGACGAACTTATGAAACATCTAACAACGCGTTTCTAGGACTCTAAACCAAGTTTCATGCAACATGAGTGCTTATAAGTGTCTCAATAAGCTTTATACAAGTTTGACGAACTTATGAAACGTCTAACAACATGGTTTCTAGGACCCTAAACCAAGTTTCATGCAACATGAGTGCTTATAAGTGTCTCAATGAGCTTTGTACAAGTTTGACGAACTTATGAAACATCTAACAACACGTTTCTAGGACTCTAAACCAAGTTTCATGCAACATGAGTGCTTATAAGTTTCGCAATGAGCTCTGTACAAGTTTGACTAACTTATGAAACATCTAACAACGCGTTTCTAGGACTCTAAACCAAGTATAATGCAACATGTGTGATTATAAGTTCCTCAATGAGGTTTATACAAGTTTCACGAATTTATGGACACGCGTTTCTAGGAGTCTAAACCAAATTTCATGCAACATGAGTTCTTATAAGTGTCTCAATGAGCTTTGTACAAGTTTGACGAACTTATGAAATATCTAACAACGCGTTTCTAGGTCTCTCAACCAAGTTTCATGAATCATGAGTTCTTATAAGTGTCTCAATGAGCTTTTTACTAGTTTTAAGAACTTATGAAACATCAAACAACGCGTTTCTAGGACTCTAAACCAAGTTTCATGCAACATGGGTGCTTATAAGTGTCTCAATGAGCTCTATACAAGTTTCACGAACTTGTGAAACATCTAACAACACGTTTCTAGGACTCTAAACCAAGTTTCATGCAACATGAGTGCTTATAAGTGTCTCGATTTGCTTTTGTACAAGTTTCACGAACTTATGAAACATCTAACAACACATTTCTAGGATTCGAAACAAAGTTTCATGTAACACGAGTGCTTATAAATGTCTCAATGAGATTTTTACAAGTTCGACGATCTTATAAAACGTCTAACAACGTGGTTTCTAGGACTCTAAACCAAGTTTCATGCAACATTAGTGCTTATAAGTGTCTCAATGAGCTTTGTACAAGTTTGACGAACTTATGAAACATCTAACAACGCGTTTCTAGGACTCTAAACTAAGTTTCATGCAACATGAGTGCTTATAAGTTTCGCAATGAGCTCTGTACAAGTTTGACGAACTTATGAAACATCTAACAACGCGTTTCTAGGACTCTAAACCAAGTTTCATGCAACATGTGTGATTATAAGTTCCTAAATGAGCTTTATACAAGTTTCACGAACTTATGAACACGCGTTTCTAGGACTCTAAACCAAGTTTCATGCAACATGAGTGCTTATAAGTGTCTCAATGAGTTTTGTACAAATTTGACGAACTTATGAAACATCTAAAAACGCGTTTCTAAAGACTCTCAACCAAGTTTCATGCAACATGAGTTCTTATAAGTATCTCAATGAGCTTTTTACAAGTTTGACGAACTTATGAAACATCAAACAACATATTTCTAGGACTCTTACCAGGTTTCATGCAACATGAGTGCTTATAAGTGTCTCAATGAGCTTTGTACAAGTTTGACAATTTTATGAAACATCTAACAACGTGGTTTCTAGGACTCTAAACCAAGTTTCATGCAACATGAGTGCTTATAAGAATCTCGGTGAGCTTTGTTCAAGTTAGACGAACTTATGAAACATCTAACAACGTTGTTTCTAGGACTTTAAACCAAGTTTAATGCAACATGAGTGCTTATAAGTGTCTCGATGAGCTTTTGTACAAGTTTGACAAACTTATGAAACATCTAACAACGTGTTTCTAGGACTCTAAACCAAGTTTTATGCAACATGAGTGTTTATAAGTTACTCAATGAGGTTTGTACAAGTTTCACGAACTTATGAAACATCTAACAACGCATTTCTAGGATTATAATCCAAGTTTCATGCAACATGAGTGCTTATAAGTGTCAATAAGCTTTATACAAATTTGACGAACTTATGAAACATCTAACAACGCGTTTCTAGGTCTCTAAACCAAGTTTCATGAAACATGAGTGTTTATAAGTGTCTCAATGAGCTTTGTACAAGTTTGAAGAACTTATGAAACACATAACAACGCGTATCTAAGAATCTAAACCAAGTTTCATGCAACATGAGTGCTTATAAGTTCCTCAATGAGCTCTGTTAAAGTTGGACGAACCTATGTAACATCTAACAACATAGTTTCTAGAACTCTAATCCAAGATTCCCGCAAAATGAGTGATTATAGGTTCTTCAATGAGTTTTGTAAAAGTTTCACGAACTTATGAAACATCTAACAACGCGGTTTCTAGGACTAAACCAAGTTTCATGCAACATGAGTAATTATAAGTGTCTCAATGAGCTTTATACAAGTTTCACGAACTTATGAAACATCTAACAACACATTTCTAGGATTCGAAACCAAGTTTCATGTAACATGAGTGCTTATAAATGTCTCAATGAGCTTTTTAAAAATTTAACGGACTTATGAAACGTCTAACATCGTGGTTTCTAGGACTCTAAACCAAGTTTCATGCAACATTAGTGCTTATAAGTGTCTCAATGAGCTTTGTACAAGTTTGACGAACTTATGAAACATCAAACAACGCGTTTCTAGGACTCTAAACCAAGTTTCATGCAACATGAGTGCTTATAAGTGTCTCAATGAGCTTTGTACAAGTTTGACGAACTTATGAAACATCAAACAACACATTTCTAGGACTCTAAAACAGGTTTCATGCAACATGAGTGCTTATAAGTGTCTCAATGAGGCTTGTACAAGTTTGACAATTTTATGAAACATCTAACAACGTGGTTTCTAGGACTCTAAACCAAGTTTCATGCAACATGAGTGCTTATAAGTATCTCAGTGAGCTTTGTTCAAGTTAGACGAACTTATGAAACATCTAACAACGTTGTTTCTAGGACTTTAAACCAAGTTTCATGCAACATGAGTGCTTATAAGTGTCTCGATGAGCTTTTGTACAAGTTTGACAAACTTATGAAACATCTAACAACGTATTTCTAGGACTCTAAACCAAGTTTTATGCAACATGAGTGCTTATAAGTTACTCAATGAGCTTTGTACAAGTTTCACGAACTTATGAAACATCTAACAACGCATTTTTAGGATTATAATCCAAGTTTCATGCAACATGAGTGCTTATTAAGTGTCAATAAGCTTTATACAAGTTTGACGAACTTATGAAACATCTAACAACGCGTTTCTAGGTCTCTAAACCAAGTTTCATGCAACATGAGTGTTTATAAGTGTCTCAATGAGCTTTGTACAAGTTTGAAGAACTTATGAAACACATAACAACGCGTATCTAAGAATCTAAACTAAGTTTCATGCAACATGAGTGTTTATAAGTTCCTCAATGAGCTCTGTTAAAGTTGGACGAACTTATGTAACATCTAACAACGTAGTTTCTAGAACTCTAAACCAAGATTCCTGCAAAATGAGTGCTTATAGGTTCCTCAATGAATTTTGTAAAAGTTTCACGAACTTATGAAACATCTACAATGCGATTTTTAATTAGGACTATAAACCAAGTTTAATGCAACATGTGTGATTATAAGTTCCTCAATGAGCTTTATAAAGGTTTCACGAACTTATGAACACGCGTTTCTAGGACTCTAAACCAAGTTTCATGCAACATGAGTGCTTATAAGCGTCTCAATGAGCTTTGTACAAGTTTGACGAAGTTATGAAACATATAACAACGCGTTTCTAGGACTCTCAACCAAGTTTCATGCAACTTGAGTTCTTATAAGTGTCTCAATCAGCTTTTTACAAGTTTTACGAATTAGTAAAACATCAAACAACGCGTTTCTAGGACTCTAAACCAAGTTTCATGCAACATGTGTGCTTATAAGTTCCTTTATACTAGTTTCACGAACTTATGAAACATCTAACAACACGTTTCTAGGACTCTAAACCAAGTTTCATGAAAATTGAGTGGTTATAAGTGTCTCAATAAGCTCTGTACAAATTTGACGAACTTATGAAACATCTAACAACGCGTTTCTAGGACTCTAAACCAAGTTTCATGCAACATGAGTGCTTATAAGTATCTCAGTGAAATTTGTTCAAGTTTGACGAACTTACGAAACATCTAACAACGTTGTTTCTAGGACTCTAAACACAGTTTCATGCAACATGAGTGCTTATAAGTGTCTCGATGAGCTTTGTACAAGTTTGAAGAACTTATGAAACATCTAACAACGTGTTTCTAGGACTCTAAACCAAGTTTCATGCAACATGAGTGCTTATAAGTTCCTCAATGAGCTTTGTACAAGTTTCACGAACTGATGAAACATCTAACAACGCATTTCTAGGATTCTAAACCAAGTTTCATGCAACATGAGTGCTTATAAGTGTCTCAATAAGCTTTACACAAGTTTGACGAACTTATGAAACATCTAACAACGTGTTTCTAGGTCTCTAAACCAAGTTTCGTGCAACATGAGTGCTTATAAGTGTCTCAATGAGCTTTGTACAAGTTTGAAGAACTTATGAAACACATAACATTGCGTATCTAAGAATCTAAACCAAATGAGCTCTGTTAGTTCCTCAATGAGCTCGTTAAAGTTGGACGAACTTATGTAACATCTAACAACATGGTTTCTAGGACGCTAAACCAATATTCATGCGAAATGAGTGCTTATAGGTTCCTCAATGAGCTTTGTAAAAGTTTCACGAACTTATGAAACATCTAACAACGCGGTTTCTAGGACTAAACCAAGTTTCATGAAACATGAGTACTTATAAGTGTCTCAATGAGCTTTGTACAAGTTTCACGAACTTATGAAACATCTAACAACACATTTCTAGGATTCGAAACCAAGTTTCATGTAACATGAGTGCTTATAAATTTCTCAATGAGCTTTGTACAAGTTTGACGAACTTATGAAATGTCTAACAACGTGGTTTCTAGGACTCTGAACCAAGTTTCATGAAACATGAGTGCTTATAAGTATCTCAGTGAGCTTTGTTCAAGTTAGACGAACTTATGAAACATCTAACAACGTTGTTTCTAGGACTTTAAACCAAGTTTTATGCAACATGAGTGCTTATAAGTTTCGCAATGAGCTCTGTACAAGTTTGACGAACTTATGAAACATCTAACAACGCGTTTCTAGGACTCTAAACCAAGTTTAATGCAACATGTGTGATTATAAGTTCCTCAATGAGCTTTATAAAGGTTTCACGAACTTATGAACACGCGTTTCTAGGACTCTAAACCAAGTTTCATGCAACATGAGTGCTTATAATTGTCTCAATGAGGTTTGTACAAGTTTGACGAAGTTATGAAACATCTAACAACGCGTTTCTAGGACTCTCAACCAAGTTTCATGAAACATGAGTTCTTATAAGTGTCTCAATGAGCTTTTTACAAGTTTGACGAACTAATGAAACATCAAACAATGCATTTCTAGGACTCTAAACCAGGTTTCATGCAACATGAGTGCTTATAAGTGTCTCAATAAGCTTTATACAAGTTTGACGAACTTATGAAACGTCTAACAACGTGGTTTCTAGGACCCTAAACCAAGTTTCATGCAACATGAGTGCTTATAAGTGTCTCATTGAGTTTTGTACAAGTTTGACGAACTTATGAAACATCTTACAACACGTTTCTATGACTCTAAACCAAGTTTCATGCAACATGAGTGCTTATAAGTTTCGCAATGAGCTCTGTACAAGTTTGACTAACTTATGAAACATCTAACAACGCGTTTCTAGGACTCTAAACCAAGTTTAATGCAACATGTGTGATTATAAGTTCCTCAATGAGGTTTATACAAGTTTCACGAATTTATGGACACGCGTTTCTAGGACTCTAAACCAAATTTCATGCAACATGAGTTCTTATAAGTGTCTCAATGAGCTTTGTACAAGTTTGACGAACTTATGAAATATCTAACAACGCGTTTCTAGGTCTCTCAACCAAGTTTCATGAAACATGAGTTCTTATAAGTGTCTCAATGAGCTTTTTACTAGTTTTAAGAACTTATGAAACATCAAACAACGCGTTTCTAGGACTCTAAACCAAGTTTCATGCAACATGGGTGCTTATAAGTGTCTCAATGAGCTCTATACAAGTTTCACGAACTTGTGAAACATCTAACAACACGTTTCTAGGACTCTAAACCAAGTTTCATGCAACATGAGTGCTTATAAGTGTCTCGATGAGCTTTTTACAAGTTTGACGAACTTATGAAACATCTAACAACGCGTTTCTAGGACTCTAAACTAAGTTTCATGCAACATGAGTGCTTATAAGTTTCGAAATGAGCTCTGTACAAGTTTGACGAACTTATGAAACATCTAACAACGCGTTTCTAGGACTCTAAACCAAGTTTAATGCAACATGTGTGATTATAAGTTCCTCAATGAGCTTTATAAAGGTTTCACGAACTTATGAACACGCGTTTCTAGGACTCTAAACCAAGTTTCATGCAACATGAGTGCTTATAAGTGTCTCAATGAGCTTTGTACAAGTTTGACGAAGTTATGAAACATCTAACAACGCGTTTCTATGACTCTCAACCAAGTTTCATGCAACATGAGTTCTTATAAGTGTCTCAATGAGCTTTTTACAAGTTTGACGAACTAATGAAACATCAAACAATGCATTTCTAGGACTCTAAACCAGGTTTCATGCAACATGAGTGCTTATAAGTGTCTCAATGAGCTCTGTCTAAGTTTGACGAAATTATGAAACATCTAACAACGCGTTTCTAGGACTCTAAACCAAGTTTCATGCAACATGAGTGCTTATAAGTGTCTCAATAAGCTTTATACAAGTTTGACGAACTTATGAAACGTCTAACAACGTGGTTTCTAGGACCCTAAACCAACTTTCATGCAACATGAGTGCTTATAAGTGTCTCAATGAGCTTTGTACAAGTTTGACGAACTTATGAAACATCTAACAACACGTTCCTAGGACTCTAAACCAAGTTTCATGCAACATGAGTGCTTAAAAGTTTCGCAATGAGCTATGTACAAGTTTGACTAACTTATGAAACATCTAACAACGCGTTTCTAGGACTCTAAACCAAGTTTAATGCAACATGTGTGATTATAAGTTCCTCAATGAGGTTTATACAAGTTTCACGAATTTATGGACACGCGTTTCTAGGACTCTAAACCAAATTTCATGCAACATGAGTTCTTATAAGTGTCTCAATGAGCTTTGTACAAGTTTGACGAACTTATGAAATATCTAACAACGCGTTTCTAGGTCTCTCAACCAAGTTTCATGAATCATGAGTTCTTATAAGTGTCTCAATGAGCTTTTTACTAGTTTTAAGAACTTATGAAACATCAAACAACGCGTTTCTAGGACTCTAAACCAAGTTTCATGCAACATGGGTGCTTATAAGTGTCTCAATGAGCTCTATACAAGTTTCACGAACTTGTGAAACATCTAACAACACGTTTCTAGGACTCTAAACCAAGTTTCATGCAACATGAGTGCTTATAAGTGTCTCGATTTGCTTTTGTACAAGTTTCACGAACTTATGAAACATCTAACAACACATTTCTAGGATTCGAAACAAAGTTTCATGTAACACGAGTGCTTATAAATGTCTCAATGAGATTTTTACAAGTTCGACGATCTTATGAAACGTCTAACAACGTGGTTTCTAGGACTCTAAACCAAGTTTCATGCAACATTAGTGCTTATAAGTGTCTCAATGAGCTTTGTACAAGTTTGACGAACTTATGAAACATCTAACAACGCGTTTCTAGGACTCTAAACTAAGTTTCATGCAACATGAGTTCTTATAAGTTTCGCAATGAGCTCTGTACAAGTTTGACGAACTTATGAAACATCTAACAACGCGTTTCTAGGACTCTAAACCAAGTTTCATGCAACATGTGTGATTATAAGTTCCTAAATGAGCTTTATATAAGTTTCACGAACTTATGAACACGCGTTTCTAGGACTCTAAACCAAGTTTCATGCAACATGAGTGCTTATAAGTGTCTCAATAAGTTTTGTACAAATTTGACGAACTTATGAAACATCTAAAAACGCGTTTCTAAAGACTCTCAACCAAGTTTCACGCAACATGAGTTCTTATAAGTATCTCAATGAGCTTTTTACAAGTTTGACGAACTTATGAAACATCAAACAACATATTTCTAGGACTCTAAACCAGGTTTCATGCAACATGAGTGCTTATAAGTGTCTCAATGAGCTTTGTACAAGTTTGACAATTTTATGAAACATCTAACAACGTGGTTTCTAGGACTCTAAACCAAGTTTCATGCAACATGAGTGCTTATAAAAATCTCAGTGAGCTTTGTTCAAGTTAGACGAACTTATGAAACATCTAACAACGTTGTTTCTAGGACTTTAAACCAAGTTTAATGCAACATGAGTGCTTATAAGTGTCTCGATGAGCTTTTGTACAAGTTTGACAAACTTATGAAACATCTAACAACGTGTTTCTAGGACTCTAAACCAAGTTTTATGCAACATGAGTGCTTATAAGTTACTCAATGAGGTTTGTACAAGTTTCACGAACTTATGAAACATCTAACAACGCATTTCTAGGATTATAATCCAAGTTTCATGCAACATGAGTGCTTATAAGTGTCAATAAGCTTTATACAAATTTGACGATCTTATGAAACATCTAACAACGCGTTTCTAGGTCTCTAAACCAAGTTTCATGAAACATGAGTGTTTATAAGTGTCTCAATGAGCTTTGTACAAGTTTGAAGAACTTATGAAACACATAACAACGCGTATCTAAGAATCTAAACCAAGTTTCATGCAACATGAGTGCTTATAAGTTCCTCAATGAGCTCGTTAAAGTTGGACGAACTTTTGTAACATCTAACAACGTAGTTTCTAGAACTCTAAACCAAGATTCCTGCAAAATGAGTGCTTATAGGTTCCTCGATGAGTTTTGTAAAAGTTCTACGAACTTATGAAACATCTAACAACGCGGTTTCTAGGACTAAACCAAGTTTCATGCAACATGAGTACTTATAAGTGTCTCAATGAGTTTTGTACAAGTTTCACGAACTTATGAAACATCTAACAACACATTTCTAGGATTCGAAGCCAAGTTTCATGTAACATGAGTGCTTATAAATGTCTCAATGAGCTTTTTAAAAATTTGACGAAATTATGAAACGTCTAACATCGTGGTTTCTAGGACTCTAAACCAAGTTTCATGCAACATTAGTGCTTATAAGTGTCTGAATGAGCTTTGTACAGACTTATGAAACATCTAACAACGTTGTTTCTAAGACTTTAAACCAAGTTTCATGCAACATGAGTGCTTATAAGTGTCTCGATGAGCTTTTGTACAAGTTTGACAAACTTATGAAACATCTAACAACGTGTTTCTAGGAGTCTAAACCAAGTTTTATGCAACATGAGTGCTTATAAGTTACTCAATGAGCTTTGTACAAGTTTCACGAACTTATGAAACATCTAACAACGCATTTCTAGGATTATAATCCAAGTTTCATGCAACATGAGTGCTTATAAGTGTCAATAAGCTTTATACAAATTTGACGAACTTATGAAACATCTAACAACTCGTTTCTAGGTCTCTAAACCAAGTTTCATGCAACATGAGTGTTTATAAGTGTGTCAATGATCTTTGTACAAGTTTGAAGAACTTATGAAACACATAACAACGCGTATCTAAGAATCTAAACCAAGTTTCATGCAACATGAGTGCTTATAAGTTCCTCAATGAGCTCTGTTAAAGTTGGACGAACTTATGTAACATCTAACAACATAGTTTCTAGAACTCTAATCCAAGATTCCTGCAAAATGAGTGATTATAGGTTCCTCAATGAGTTTTGTAAAAGTTTCACGAACTTATGAAACATCTAACAACGCGGTTTCTAGGACTAAACCAAGTTTCATGCAACATGAGTACTCATAAGTGTCTCAATGAGCTTTATACAAGTTTCACGAACTTATGAAACATCTAACAACACATTTCTAGGATTCGAAACCAAGTTTCATGTAACATGAGTGCTTATAAATGTCTCAATGAGCTTTTTAAAAATTTAACGGACTTATGAAACGTCTAACATCGTGGTTTCTAGGACTCTAAACCAAGTTTCATGCAACATTAGTGCTTATAAGTGTCTCAATGAGCTTTGTACAAGTTTGACGAACTTATGAAACATCAAACAACGCGTTTCTAGGACTCTAAACCAAGTTTCATGCAACATGAGTGCTTATAAGTTTCGCAATGAGATCTGTACAAGTTTGACGAACTTATGAAACATCTAACAACGCGTTTCTAGGACTCTAAACCAAGTTTCATGCAACATGTGTGATTATAAGTTCCTCAATGAGCTTTATACAAGTTTCACGAACTTATGAACACGCGTTTCTAGGACTCTAAACCAAGTTTCATGCAACATGAGTACTTATAATTGTCTCAATGAGCTTTGTACAAGTTTGACGAACTTACGAAACATCTAACAACGAGTTTCTAGGACAGAAAACCAAAGTTTCATGCAACATGAATGCTTATAAGTTCCTCAATAAGTTTTGTACTAGATTTATGAACTTATGAAACATCTAACAATGCGTTTCTAGGACTCTAAACCAAGTTTCATGCAACATGAGTACATATAAGTTCCTCAATGAGCTTTGTACAAGTTTCACGAACTAATGAAACATGTAACAATGCGTTTCTAAAACTCTAAGCCAAGTTCCATGCAACATGAGTGATTATAAGTGTCTCAATGAGCTTTGTACAAGTTTGACGAACTTAGGAAACATCTTACAACGCATTTCTAGGACTCTAAACCAAGTTTCATGCAACATGAGTTCTTATAAGTTTCTCAATGAGCTTTGTACAAATTTGACGAACTTATGAAACATCTAACAACGCGTTTCTAGGAATCTAAACCAAGTGTCATGCAGCACGAGTGCTTATAAGTTCCTCAATGAGCTTTGTACAAGTTTGACGAATTTATGAAACATCTAATTACACGTTTCTAGGACTCTAAACCAAGTTTCATGCAACATAAGTGATTAGACCCATCTAACAACCCGTTTGTAAGACTTTAAACCCAGTTTCATGCAACATGAATGCTTATAAGTTCCTCAATGAGCTTTGTACAAGTTTCACGAACATATGAAACATTTAACAACGTGGTTTTAGGACTCTAAACCAAGTTTCATGCACCATGAGTTCTTATAAGTGTCTCAATGAGCTCTGTACAAGTTTCAAGAACTTATGAAACATCTAATAACACGTTTCAAGGACTCTAAACCAAGTTTCATGCAACATGAGTGCTTATAAGTATCTTAATGAACTTTGTACAAGTTTGAAGAACTTATGAAACATCTAACAACGTGGTTTCTAGGACTCTAAACAGAGCTTCATGCAATATGAGTGATTATAAGTGTCTCAATGAGCTTTGTACAAGTTTGACGAACTTATGAAACATCTAACAATGTGGTTGCTAGGAATCTAAACCAAGTTTCATGCAACATGAGTGCTTATAAGTGTGTCATTGATCTTTGTAAAAGTTTGACGAACTTATGAAACATCTAACAATGCGTTTCTAGGACTCTAAACATGGTTTCATGAAACATGAGTGCTTAGAAGTTCCTCAATGAGCTTTGTACAAGTTTCACGAATTTATGAAACATCTAACAGCGGGTTTCTAGGACTCTAAACCAAGTTTCATGCAACATGAGTTATTATAAATGTCTCAATGAGCTTTGTACAAGTTTCACGAAGTTATGAAACATATAACAACGCGTCTCTAGGACTCTAAACTAAGTTTCATGCAACATGAGTGCTTATAAGTGTCTCAATGAGTATTCTACAAGTTTCACGAAATGATGAAACATCTAACAACGTGGTTTCTAGGACTCTAAACCAAGTTTCATGAAATATGAGTACTTATAAGTGTTTCAATGAGTTTTGTACAAGTTTGAGGAACTTACGAAACATCTAACCCGTTTCGGGACTCTAAACCAAGTTTCATGCAATATGAGTGCTTTTAAGTTCCTCAATGAGCTTTGTACAAGTTTGACGAACTTATGAAACATCTAACAACACGTTTCTAAGACTCCGAACCATGTTTCATGCTACATGGGTGCTTATAAGTTCCTAAATGAGATTAATACAAATTTCACGAACTTATGAAACATTTGACAACGCGTTTCTAGGACTCTAAACCAAGTATCATGCAACATGAGTGCTCATAAGTTCCTGAATGAGTTTTGTGGAAATTTCACAAACTTATGAAACATCTAACAACGCGTTTCTAGGATTCTAAACCAAGTTTCATACAACATGAGTGCTTATAAGTTCGTGAATGAGCTTTGTACAAGTTTGACGAACTTATGAAACATCTAACAATGCGTTTCTAGGACTCTAAACCAAGTTTCATGCAACATGAGTGTTTATAAGTGTCTCAATGAGTTTTATACAAGTTTGACGAACTTATGAATCATCTAACAACGTGGTTGCTAGGACTCTAAACAAAGTTTCATGCAAAATGAGTGCTTATAAGTGTCTCATTGAGCTTTTTACAAATTTGACGAACTTATGAAACATCTTGCAACACGTTTCTAGGACTCTAAACCAAGTTTCATGCAACATTAGTGCTTATAAGTTCCTCAATGAGCTTTGTACAAGTTTCACAAATTTATGAAACATCTAACAACGTGTTTCTAGGAATCTAAAAAAAGTTTCATGCAACATGAGTGTTTATAAGTGTCTCAATGAGCATTATACAAGTTTGACGAACTTATGAATCATCTAACATGTGGTTGCTAGGACTCTAAACCATATTTCATGCAACATGAGTGCTTATAAGTGTCTCATTGAGCTTTGTACAAATTTGACAAACTTATGAAACATCTTACAACGCGTTTCACGGACTCTAAACCAAGTTTCATGAAACATGAGTGCTTATAAGTGTATCAATGAGGTTTGTACTAGTTTAACGAACTTATCAAACATCTAACAACGTGTTTCTAGGACTATAAACCAGGTTTAATACAATATGAGTGGTTAGAAGTTCCTCAATGATCTTTGTACAAGTTTCACGAACTTATGAAACATCTAACAACGCGTTTCTAGGACTCTAAACAAAGTTTCATGCAATATGAGTGCTTATAAGTGTCTCAATGAGTGTTGTACAAGTTGGACAAACTTATAAAACATCTAACAACGTGGTTTCTAGGACTCTAAACCAAGTTTCATTCAACATGAGTGATTATAAGGTTCTCAATGAGCTTTGTACAAGTTTTACGAACTTAAGAAACATCTAACAACGCCTTTTTAGGACTCTTAACAGAGTTTCATGAAACATGAGTGCTTATAAGTGTGTCAACGAGCGTTGTACAAGTTTGATGAACTTATGAAACATCTAACAACGCGTTTCTAGGACTCTAAACCAAGTTTCATGCAACATGAGTGCTTATAAGTGTCTAGATGAGCTTTGTACAAGTTTTACGAACTTAAGAAACATCTAACAACGCGTCTTTAGGACTCTTAACAAAGTTTCATGAAACATGAGTGCTTATAAGTGTCTCAGTGAGCTTTGTACAAGTTTGACGAACTTATGAAACATTTAACAACGCATTTCTAGAACTCTAAACCAAGTTTCATGAAACAATTAGTGCTTATAAGTGTTTCAATCAGGTTTGTACTATCTTGACGAACTTATGAAACATCTAACAATGTGGTTGCTAGGACTCTAAACCAAGTTTCATGCAACATGAGTGCTTATACGTGTGTCATTGAGCTTTGTAAAACTTTGACGAACTTATGTAACATCTAACAAGGCGTTTCTAGGACTCTAAACATGGTTTCATGAAACATGAGTGCTTATAACTTCCTCAATGAGCTTTGTACAAGTTTCACGAACTTATGAAACATCTAACAGCTGGTTTCTAGGATTCTAAACCAAGTTTGAAGCAACATGAGTTATTATAAATGTCTCAATGAGCTTTGTACAAGTTTCACGAAGTTATGCAACATATAACAACGCGTTTCTAGGACTCTCAACTAAGTTTCATGCAACATGAGTGCTTATAAGTGTCTCAATGAGTATTCTACAAGTTTCACGAAATGATGAAACATGTAACAACGTGGTTGCTAGGACTCTAAACCAAGTTTATTGCAACATGAGTGCTTATAAGTGTCTCAATGAGAATTGTACAAGTTGGACAAATTTATTTAACATCTAACAACGTGGTTTCTAGGACTCTAAACTAATTTTCATGAAACATGAGTACTTATAAGTGTCTCAATGAGTTTTGTACAAGTTTGAGGAACTTACAAAACATCTAACCTGTTTCTAGGACTCTAAACCAAGTTTCATGCAACATGAGTGCTTATAAGTTCCTCAATGAGCTTTGTACAAGTTTTACGAACTTATGAAACATCTAACAACACGTGTCTAGGACTCTAAACCAAGTTTCATGGAAAATGAGTGATTATAAGTGTCTCAATGAGCTTTATACAAGTTTCATGAAGTTTTGAAACATATAACAACTCGTTTCTAGGAGTCTGATATCTTGTATATTTTGCATGTTTTTACTACGATTTATGCATTAGAACTAACACATTTAGCTTGCATTTAGTGTCATATAGGTTGCATTTGTGTTTGTTCATGAATTTTTAGGTTGAGGAGTGCCCAAGTGACAAAAAGGCGAGGAAAAGGAGCTTAAAGTGGCAAAAACAACCATATCGATGACTTGTACTGATTAGCTGTGGTCGAGACGCGAAGAAAAGGCGAAAAAGAGGCGAAGAAGCCAATATCGATCGTTGTATCGACCAGAATCTGGTCGATATCGGGCAAAAACTCATACCGGTTTGCCGTATCGAGAGAAAAACTTGTCGATATCGACCAAGTGTATCGACCAAGTGTATCGACCAAAATCGGTCGATATCGGGTGCGAAAAATAAAAAAGAAAAAAAGGCCCAAGACGTTTTCTGAAGGCCCAAGACGTTTTTACTGATTATTTTAGGTTTAGAAAGTTTGTTTTTGGGGGATCATCTGATTTTTGGCAGCCTACTTGGGGTTCTTGATTACTTTTGTTCTTGTTTTGGATTGAATTTTGCTTGTTCTTGCTTTGAGTTTTGGAAGCATCAAGATTCTTGTAAACCTTGATTTCAATAACACAGTTCTTCCTTCCCTTAATTTTATTGTTTATTTTTATGTTATTCTTAATCTTGATTGCTTTGATATTCATAATGTTTAGTGAGTAATCTTCCTTAGACAATTAGGTTGGGGGAAAAGGGTGAATCAATATTAGGATTGTTAAATGTCTTGATCTCAAACTTTACAAAACTTTAATCTAGTGTAACATTCTTAATGCTTTAGTTGAATTGACCATTCAATTGATAGAACCCAGGAAATTTCACCTTTGGGAGAAGTGTGGAGATTCCTGAACAATTACCCTAGAACTAAACCTAGCTTAACCGAGAAATTTGTGTTAATAAGTTTAGTGGTTGAATTGAATTGAGCTTAACGTTTTCTAAAATTTAAACTATCCAAGGTATTGTTTTAGTTTAACTAATAGGAAAATGATCATTATCACGGGAGTGGATTGATCTAATCAAACGTTTTCAAAACCTTAAAGTTATTTTCGTTAAAAGACAAGTTGTGTAGCTTTAATTTGAATCTTAAAAACTTGTTTAATTAATCTTTCGATTTCTCGTTAATTTCATCATCGGTTACAAAACAAAACAACCCTCTTAATTTTCTTAAACTAGGTGTAGTTTCTCATAAGGTTTAATACTTTGGTTGCTCCTGATTCGGATTTACACCTTAAATACTACATTAAGGCATTCGAAACAACGAGAGTGAAAATCTCGTTTATCAAATTGGCGCCGTTGCCGATTCAGGAACTCGACTAATTATTAAAACTTTGAAATCACTTGGTATTAAGTTTAACTTCTTGTTACTAATCCTTTCTCTTTTGTGTGGTTTCTCGTTCTCTCAGGTGTATGCAAAGAAGAAGTCACAGACAAAGTGACAACCTACTTTTCTTTGCGGATGTCAAAGCACGCGAACGAGCCATCTCCAGAGAAAGAAGACTCGATCAACAATCCGACTCGTTTCAATCGGAAACATCAGAATCAGATTCAGAAATGGGTGATGCAATCAACGCTAACAATGCGACGCGTACGATTGGAACCGACGATGTGCTTTCTAACGTCACCAACCGTAGTTGTATCACGCCACCAGCCATTTCCAACAACAACTTCGAGATCAAGTTTAGTCTCATCAACATGATCTCAAGCAACAAGTTCTATGACTTGCCTAGTGAGGATCCGATTGACCACCTTCATCAATTTGATATGCTATGCGATACGGTGAAGATCCACGGTGTCAATGAGGACATGTTCAAGCCGAGATTGTTCCCTTTCTCACTAGGGGACAAAGCACACCAATGGCAAAAGAACCTTTTCAAAGACACCATCCGACTTGGGACGCTTGCAAGAAGGCTTTCCTAACAAAGTTCTTCTAGGTGGTTCGGACATCAAAACTAAGGAATGAGATCTCGGCTTCCGCTCAAAAGGACCAAGAAACATTCGGCGAAGCTTGGGAAAGATTCAAAGGTTATACGCCGAGATGCCCACACCACGGATTCTCGGGAGAAAGCTTGCTAAGCACATTCTACCGAGGTCTCAAGCCCAAGTTCAGAATGCTTCTAGATTTAGCTAGCCAAGGAAATTTCTTTGGGAAGACGGAAGCGGATGGGCAGTTGTTGGTGGAGAACTATGCGCTAAGTGATAGCATTTATAGTATGATCGCAACATCCGCAGCTCGGGAATGATGAGCAATTCAAGCGAGAGATAAAAGCGGTGAATGAGAAGCTTGACAAGCTAATCATGTCCCAACAAGTGGGGATTAACTTCGTAGGAAGTGGAGAGGAACAGTTGCCCCCAATCGAGGGAAATCAGGAGGAGATAAACTACATGGGAAATCGAACGGTTGGCGTTTCAACAATTATTCTCAACACCCAAACCTCTCCTACCGCAACAACAACGTAGCTAACCCCCAGGATCAGGTCTATCCTCAAGCACAACAAGGAGGTTACCAAGGTAAACCTCAATACAACCAAGGAGGATACGCACCGAGACCACCACCTAATCGACCTCCGGTTTACAACAATCCTCCCGTTCCTCAAGGAGTAGTTTCATCACCAGCTCCCAAGGTGATCAAACAACTCAACTCTTGAAACAGATTTTAGATTGTCAGAACCGGAGTATCATGGAGTTCAACACCTTCAAGAAGGAGATTCACGCCAAGGTAGACAACTCCTACAATGATCTCAACGCCAAGTTTGAATCAGTGAGCTCGCACTTGAAAGCTCTGGACAACCAAGTCGGTCAAATCACTTCCTCATCTAAGCGACCAATGGGTCAACTTCCAGGGAAACCAGAAGCTAATCTGAAAGAGTATGTCAACGCTCTACATCTCCGTAGGGGTCGACAATTACCTTATGGGGATCGCATCGAGGACAATGCAAAATCAGGACGAGGGGGTGGACCACTCGACAGAGACAGAAAACGCGGTTACTCGCGAGGGAAACCCCGAAACTGAGGCAAGGGAAAAATTCGGTGAAGAAAAAGAAGCAGATGGTCAATATCGACCTGTGGTATCGACCAGTTGAATTGGCCATTCAATTGATAGAACCCAGGACACTTCACCTTTGGGAGAAGTGTGGAGATTCCTGAAAAATTACCATAGAACTAAACTTAGCTTAACCGAGGAATTTGTGTTAATAAGTTTAGTGGTTGAATTGAATTGAGCTTAACGTTTTCTAAAATTTAAACTATCCAAGGTATTGTTTTAGTTTAACTAATAGGAAAATGATCATTATCAGGGGAATGGATTGATCTAATCAAACTTTCTGAAAACCTTAAAGTTATTTTCGTTAAAAGACATTTAGAAATCCGAAAGTTCGATCACCCATTGAAGTACCATGGCCTAGTTGTTTAGCTTTAATTTGAATCTTAAAAACTTGTTTAATTAATCTTTCGATTTCTCGTTAATTTCATCATCGGTTACAAAACAAAACAACCCTCTTAATTTGCTTAAACTAGGTGTAGTTTCTCATAAGGTTTAATACCTTGGTTGCTCCTGATTCGGATTGACACATTATATACTACATTAAGGCATTCGAAACAACGAGAGTGAAAATCTCGTTTATTAAATTGGCGCCATTGCCGATTCAGGAACTCGACTAATTATTAAAACTTTGAAATCACTTGGGATTAAGTTTTACTTCTTGTTACTAATCCTTTCTCTTTTGTGTGGTTTCTCGTTCTCTCGGTGTATGCAAAGAAGAAGTCACAGACAAAGTGAGAACCTACTTTTCTTTGCGGATATCAAAGCACGCGAACGAGCCATCTCCAAAGAAAGAAGACTCGATCAACAATCCGACTCGTTTCAATCGGAAACATCAGACTCAGATTCAGAAATGGGTGATGCAATCAACGCTAACAATGTGACGCATACGATTGGAACCGACGATGTGCCTTTTAACGTCACCAACCGTAGTGTTATCACGCCACCAGCCATTGCCAGCAACAACTTCGAGATCAAGTCTAGTCTCATCAACATGATTTCAAGCAACAAGTTATATGGCTTGCCTATTGAGGATCCGATTGACCACCTTCATCAATTTGATATGCTATGCGATACAGTGAAGATCAATGGTGTCAATGAGGACATGTTCAAGCTGAGATTGTTCCCTTTCTCACTAGGGGACAAAGCACACCAATGGAAAAAGAACCTTGTCAAAGACACCATCCAGACTTGGGACGCTTGCAAGAAGGCTTTCCTAACAAAGTTCTTCTCGGTGGTTCGGACATCAAAGCTAAGGAATGAGATATCAGCTTCCGCTCAAAAGGACCAAGAAACATTCAGCGAAGCTTGGGAAAGATTCAAAGGTTATACGCTGAGATGCCCACACCACGGATTCTCGGGAGAAAGCTTGTTAAGCACATTCTACCGAGGTCTCAAGCCCAAGTTCAGAATCCTTCTAGATTCAGCTAGCCAAGGAAATTTCCTCGGGAAGACGGAAGCGGATGGGCAGCTGTTGGTGGAGAACTATGCGCTAAGTGATAGCAACTATGGTGAAGAGTATGATCGCAACATCCGCGGCTCCGGGAATGATGAGCAATTCAAGAGAGAGATAAAAGCGGTGAATGAGAAGCTTGACAAGCTAATCATGTCTCAACAAATGGGGATTAACTTCGTAGGAAGTGGAGAAGAACAGCTTTCCCCCAATCGAGGGAAATCAGGAGGAGATAAACTACATGGGAAATCGAACGGTTGGCGTTTCAACAATTATTCTCAACACCAAAACCCCTCCTACCGCAACAACAACGTAGCTAGCCCCCATGATCAGGTCTATCCTCAAGCACAACAAGGAGGTTACCAAGGTAAACCTCAATACAACCAAGGAGGATACGCACCGAGACCACCACCTAATCGACCTCCGGGTTACAACAATCCTCCCGTTCCTCAAGGAGTAGTTTCATCACCAGCTCCCCAAGGTGATCAAACAACTCAACTCTTGAAACAGATTTTAGATGGTCAGAACCGGAGTATCATGGAGTTCAACACCTTCAAGAAGGAGATTCACGCCAAGGTAGACAACTCCTACAATGATCTCAATGCCAAGTTTGAATCAGTGAGCTCGCACTTGAAGGCTCTGGACAACCAAGTCGGTCAAATCACTTCCTCATCTAAGCGACCAATGGGTCAACTTCCAGGGAAACCAGAAGCTAATCCGAAAGAGTATGTCAACGCTCTACATCTCCGTAGGGGTCGACAATTACCTTTTGGGGATCGCATCGATGACAATGCGAATCAGGACGAGGGGGTGGACCACTCGACAGAGACAAAAAACGCGGTTACTCGCGAGGGAAACCCCGTAACTGAGGCAAGGGAAAAATTCGGTGAAGAAAAAGAAGCAGATGGTCAATATCGACCTGTGGTATCGACCAGTTGAATTGGCCATTCAATTGATAGAACCCAGGACACTTCACCTTTGGGAGAAGTGTGGAGATTCTTGAAAAATTACCCTAGAACTAAACCTATCTTAAACGAGAAATCTGAGCTTAACGTTTTCTAAAATTTAAACTATCCAAGGTATTGTTTTAGTTTAACTAATAGGAAAAGTATCATTATCACGGGAGTGGATTGATCTAATCAAACATTTTCAAAACCTTAAAGTTATTTTCGTTAAAAGACATTTAGAAATCCGAAAGTTCGATCACCCATTGAAGTACCCTGACCTAGTTGTTTAGCTTTAATTTGAATCTTAAAAACTTGTTTAATTAATCGTTCGATTTCTCGTTAATTTCAACATCGGTTACAAAACAAAACAACCCTCTTAATTTGCTTAAACTAGGTGTAGTTTCTCATAAGGTTTAATACTTTGGTTGCTCCGATTCGGATTGACACCTTAAATACTACATTAAGGAATTCGAAACAACGAGAGTGAAAATCTCGTTTATCAGACTCTAAACCAAGTTTCATGCAACATGAGTACTTATAAGTTTCTCAATGAGCTTTGTTAAAGTTTGACGAACTTTTGAAATATCTAACAACGTGGTTTCTAGGACTCTAAACCATGCTTCATGCAACATAAGTGCTTATAAGTGTCTCAATGAGCTTTGTAAAATTTTGACGAACTTATGAAACATTTAACAACGTGGTTTCTAAGACTCTAAACTAAGTTTCATGCAACATGAGTGCTTATAAGTGTCTCAATGAGCTTTGTAAAAGTTTGATGAACTTGTGGAACATCTAACAACACGTTTCTAGCAATCTAAACCAATTTTCATGCAACATGAGTGCTTATAAGTTCCTCAATGAGCTTTGTACAAGTTTCATAAACTTATGAAACATCTAACAACGCGCTTCTAGGATTCTAAACCAAGTTTCATGCAACATAAGTGCTTGTAAGTGTCTCAATGAGCTTTGTATAAGTTTCACGAACTTATGAAACATCTAACAACACGTTTCAAGTATTCTAAACCAAATTTCCTGCAACATGAGTTCTTATAAGTGTCTCAATGAACTTTGTACAAGTTTGACGAACTTAAGAAACATCTAACAACGTGTTTCTAGGACTCTAAACCAAGTTTCATGCAACAAGAGTGCGTTTAAGTGTCTTAATGAGCTTTGTACAAGGTTGACGAACTTATGAAACATCTAAACACGTGGTTTCTATTACTCTCAACCAAGTTTCATGAAACATGAGTGCTTATAAGCGTCTCAATGAACTTTGTACAAGTTTTACGAACTTATGAAACATCTAACAACATGGTTTCTAGGACTCTAAAAAAGTTTCATGCAACATGAGTGCTTATAATTTCCTCAATCAGCTTTGTTAAAGTTTGACGAACTTATGAAACATCTAACAACGTGGTTTCTGGGACTCTAAACCAAGCTTCATGCATCATGAGTGCTTAGAAGTGTCTCAATGAGCTTTGTACAAGTTTGACGAACTTATGAAACATCTAACAACGTGGTTTCTAGGACTCTAAACCTCAATGAGCTTTATACAAGTTTGACGAACTTATGAAACATCTAAAAACGCGTTTATAGGACTCTAAACCAAGTTTCATGCAAAATGAGTGTTTATAAGTGTCTTAATGAGCTTTATACAAGTTTGACGAACTTATGAATCATCTAACAACGTGCACTACAAGAAACTGGGCTTTTAGCAACGAAATTTAGCAAGGAAATAGCGACGAATAAATATAGCAACGAAATAGCAACGAATTGGCGACGAAATAGCGACGGAGAATATTGTCGTCGCTAAATCGTCGCTATTTAGCGAGGTATGTTTTCGTCGCAAAATTGGCGACGATTTAGCGACGATTTTGGCGACGAATGAGTTCCGCGTTGCTAAATCGTGGCTAATTAGCGACGATTTAGCAACGAATCTATATCCTTGCTAATTAGCGACGAATTAGCGAGGAGGGTCGCTAAGTAGGTAAGCACGTTTTCAAAAACGTTGCTAAATCGTTGCTAATTTTATTTCCTTGCTAATTCGTTGCTAATTTTCCTTGCTAAATGGTTGCAAAAATTTTAGAATGGGACTATATAAACCCATCTACCCTCTTCAAAAAATCACACCACAACGGATGTGGTACTTACCCATCACAGACAGACTCAAAAGATTGTATCAATCGAGAGGACATCCGATTCGAAGATGGGGAAGTCACTCATCCGTCGTATGCAAAGGCTTGGAAGCACTTCAACACGGTTGCTAGGACTCTTAACCAAGTTTCATGCAACATGAGTGCTTATAAGTATCTCATTGAGCTTTGTACAAGTTTGACGAACTTATGAAACATCTTACAAGGCGTTTCTAGGACTCTAAACTAAGTTTCATGCAACTTGAGTGCTTATAAGTTCCTCAATGAGCTTTGTACAACTTTAATAAAATTATTAAACATCTAACAACGCGTTTCTAGGATTCTAAACCAAGTTTCAAGCAACATGAGTGCTTATAAGTGTCTCAATGAGCTTTGTAAAAGTTTGTCGAACTTATGGAACATCTAACAACGCGTTTCTAGGAATCTAAACTAAGTTTCATGCAACATGAGTGCTTATACGTTCCTCAATGAGCTTTGTACAAGTTACATAAAATAATTAAACATCTAACAAAGCGTTTCTAGGATTCTAAACCAAGTTTCATGCAACATGAGTGCTTATAAGTGTCTCTATTAGCTTTGTACAAGTTTGACGAACTTATGAAACATCTAACAACGCGTTTCTAGGATTCTAAACCAAGTTTCATGCAACATGAGTGCTTATAAGTGTCTCAATGAGCTTTGTATAAGTTTGACGAACTTATGAAACATATAACAACGCGTTTCTAGGACTCTAAACCAAGTTTCGTTCAACATGAGTTCTTTTTAAGTGTCTCAATGAGATTTGTACAAGTTTGAAAAACTTATGAAACATCTAACAACGAGTTTCTAGGATTCTAAACCAAGTTTCATGCAACACGAGTGCTTATAAGTGTCTAAATGAGCTTTGTACAAGTTTGACGAACTTATGAAACATATAACAATGCGTTTATAGGACTCTCAACCAAGTTTCATGAAACATGAGTGCTTATAAGTGTCTCAATGAACTTTGCACAAGTTTGACAAACTTATGAAATATCTAACAACATAGTTTCTAGGACTCTAAACCAAGTTTCATGATACATGAGCGCTTTTAAGTTCCTCAATGAGCCTTGTACAAGTTTGACGAACTTATGAAACATCTAACAACGCGTTTCTAAGACTCTGAACCAAGTTTCATGCTACATGGGTGCTTATAAGTTCCTAAATGAGATTTATACAAATTTCACGAACTTATGAAACATCTAACAACGCGTTTCTAGGACTCTAAACCAAGTTTCATGCAACATTAGTGATTATAAGTGTCTCAACGAGCTTTTTACAAGTTTCACGAACTTATGAAACATATAACAACGCGTTTCTACGGCTTTAAACCAAGTTTCATGCAACATGAGTTCTTATAAGTTCCTCAATAAGCTTTGGTAAAGTTTGACGAACTTATGAAACATCTAACAACGTGGTTTCCAGGAGTCTAAACCAAGATTTATGCAACATGAGTGCTTATAAGTGTCTCAATGAGCTTTATACAAGTTGTTGAACATATGAAACATCTAACAACGCATTTCTAGGACTCTAAACCAAGTTTCATACAACATGAGTGCTTATAAGTTCGTGAATGAGCTTTGTACAAGTTTGACGAAGTTATGAAACATCTAACAATGCGTTTCTAGGACTCTAAACCAAGTTTAATGCAACATGAGTGTATAAGTGTCTCAATGAGTTTTATACAAGTTTGACGAACTTATGAATCATCTAACAACGTGGTTGCTAGGACTCTAAACAAAGTTTCATGCAACATGAGTGCTTATAAGTGTCTCATTGAGCTTTTTACATATTTGACGAACTTATGAAATATCTTGCAACGCTTTTCTAAGAATCTAAACCAAGTTTCATGCAACATGAGTGCTTATAAGGGTCTCAATGAGCTTTATACAAGTTTGACGAACTTATGAAACATCTAACAACGCGTTTCTAGGACTCTAAACCAAGTATCATGCAACATGAGAGCTTATAAGTTCCTCAATGAGCTTTTTACAAGTTTCACACACTTATGAAATATCTAACAACGCGTTTCTACGATTCTAAACAAATTTTCATACAATATGAGTGCTTATAAGTTAATCAATGACCTTTGTACAAGTTTGACGAACTTATGAAACATCTTACAACGCGTTTCTAGGATTCTAAACCAAGTTTCATG
This sequence comes from Cochlearia excelsa, assembly GCA_963556525.1. NCBI lineage: Eukaryota > Viridiplantae > Streptophyta > Magnoliopsida > Brassicales > Brassicaceae > Cochlearia > Cochlearia excelsa. The sequence goes on from CAUVZT010000058.1 coordinate 180,072, forward strand.
CAACATGAATACTTATAAGTGTGTCATTGAGCTTTGTACAAGTTTGAAGAACTTATGAAACATCTAACAACGCGTTACTAGGACTCTAAACAAGGTTTCATGAAATATGAGTGCTAATAAGTTCCTCAATGACCTTTTTACAAGTTTCAGGAACTTATGAAACATCTAACAACACGTTTATAGGACTCTAAACCAAGTTTAATGCAACATGAATGCTTATAAGTTCCTCAATGAACTTTGTACAAGTTTCACGAAGTTATGAAACATCTAACAACGGGTTTCTAGGACTCTAAACCAAGTTTCATGCAACATGAGTGATTTTAAATATCTCAATGAGCTTTGTACAAGTTTCACGAAGTTATGAAACATATAACAACGCGTTTCTAGGACTCTAATATAAGTTTTATAAGTGTCTCAATGAGTATTGTACAAGTTTCACGAACTTATGAAACATCTAACAACGTGGTTGCTAGGACTCTAAACTAATTTTCATGCAACATGAGTGCTTATAAGTGTCTCAATGAGTATTGTACAAGTTTCACGAACTTATGAAACATCTAACAACGTGGTTTCTAGGACTCTAAACAAGGTTTCATGAAATATGAGTGCTTATAAGTTCCTCAACGACCTTTTTACAGGTTTCACGAACTTATGAAACATCTAAAAACACGTTTCTAGGACTCTAAACCAAGTTTCTTGCAACATGAGTGCTTATAAGCTCCTCAATGATCTTTGTACAACTTTCACAAACTTATGAAACATCTAACAACGGGTTTCTACGACTAAACCAGGTTTCATGCAACATGAGTTATTATAAATATCTCAATGAGATTTGTACAAGTTTCACGAAGTTATGAGACATATAACAACGCGTTTCTAAGACTCTAAAATAAGTTTTATAAGTGTCTCAATGAGTATTGTACAAGTTTCACGAACATATGAAACATCTAACAACGTGGTTGCTAGGACTCTAAACCAAGTTTCATTCAACATGAGTGCTTATAAGTTCCTCAATGAGCTTCGTTAAAGTTTAAAGAACTTTAGAAACATCTAACAACGTGGTTTCTAGGACTCTAAACCAAGCTTCATGCAACATGAGTGCTTAAAAGTATCTCAATGAGCTTTGTAAAATTTTGACAAACTTATGAAACATCTAACAACGTGGTTTCTAGGACTCTAAACCAAGTTTCATGCAACATGAGTGCTTATAAGTGTCTCAATTTGCTTTGTAAAAGTTTGACAAACTTATGGAACATCTAACAACGCGTTTCTAGCAATCTAAACCAAGTTTCATGCAACATGAGTGCTTATAAGTTCCTCAATGAGGTTTGTACAAGTTTCATAAACTTATGAAACATCTAACAACGCGCTTCTAGGATTCTAAAACAAGTTTCATGCAACATGAGTGATTGTAAGTGTCTCAATGAGCTTTGTATAAGTTTCACGAACTTATGAAACATCTAACAACGCGTTTCAAGGATTCTAAACCAAGTTTCATGCAACATGAGTGCTTATAAGTGTCTCAATGAGCTTTGTACAATTTTGACGAACTTAAGAAACATTTAACAACGTGTTTCTAGGACTCTAAACCAAGTTTCATGCAACATGAATGCTTATAAGTGTCTCAATAAGCTTTGTACAATTTTGACGAACTTAAGAAACATTTAACAACGTGTTTCTAGGACTCTAAACCAAGTTTCATGCAACATGAGTGCTTATAAGTGTCTCAATAAGCTTTGTACAAGGTTGAAAAACTTATGAAACATCTAAACACGTGGTTTCTAGGACTCTCAACCAAGCTTCATGAAACATGAGTGCTTATAAGCGTCTCAATGAACTTTGTATAAGTTTTACGAACTTATGAAACATCTAACAACATGGATTCTAGGACTCTAAACAAGGTTTCATGCAACATGAGTGCTTATAAGTGTCTCAATGAGCTTTGTACAAGTTTGACGAACTTATGAAACATCTAACAACGTGGTTTCTAGGACTCTAAACCAATTTTCATGCAACATGGGTGCTTATAACACTACTAAAAAAAATTCATATAGCCACGGTCGTATCGGTGGCTATAGCATTAAATCTGTGGCTATACGTTCGTGGCTAAAAAATTTCGTGGCAAATCGTAACTAAATAGCCACGGATTTTTGCTATAGCCACCGATACGGCCGTGGCTATATGACTTTTTTTAGTAGTGTAATTGTCTCAATGAGCTTTGTACAAGTTTGACGAACTTATGAAACATCTAACAACGTGGTTTCTGTGACTCTAAACCAAGCTTCATGCAACATGAGTGCTTATAAGTGTCTCAATGAGCTTTGAACAAGTTTGACGAACTTAAGAAACATCTAACAACGTGTTTCTAGGACTCTAAACCAAGTTTCATGCAACATCAGTGCTTATAAGTGTATCAATGAGCTTTGTACAAGTTTGAATAACTTATGAAACATCTAACAACGCGTTTCTAGGATTCTGAACCAAATTTCATGCAACATGAGTGCTTATAAGAGTCTCAATTAGCGTTGTACAAGTAGGACAATCTTATGAAATATCTAACATCGTGGTTACTAGGACTCCAAACCAAGTTTCATGCAACATGACTGATTATTAGTGTCTCAATTAGCTTTGTACAAGTTTTACGAACTTACGAAACATCTAAAAATGCGTCTCTAGGACTCTTAACCAAGTTTCATGCAACATGAGTTCTTATAAGTGTCTCAATGAGCGTTGTACAAGTTGGAAAAACTTATGAAACATCTAACAACGTGGTTTCTAGAACTCTAAACCAAGTTGCATGCAACATAAGTGCTTATAAGGTTTCTCAATGAGCTTTTTACAACTTTGACGAACTTACAAAACATCTAACAAAGCGTTTGTAGGACTCTAAACCAAGTTTCATGCTACATGAGTGCTTATAAGTTCCTCAATGAGCTTTGTTAAAGTTTGACGAACTTATGAAACATCTAACAACGTTGTTTCTAGGACTCTAAACCAAGTTTCATGCAACATGAGTTCTTATAAGTGTCTCAGTGAGATTTGTACAAGTTTGACGAACTTATGAAACATCTAACAACGTGTTTATGGGACTGGAAACCAAGTTTCATGCAACATGAGTCCTTATAAGTGTCTCAATGAGCGTTGTACAAGTTGGACATAGTTATGAAACATCTAACAACGTGGTTTCTAGGACTCTAAACCAATTTTCATGCAACATGGGTGCTTATAATTGTCTCAATGAGCTTTGTACAAGTTTGACGAACTTATGAAACATCTAACAACGTGGTTTTTGTGACTCTAAACCAAGCTTCATGCAACATGAGTGCTTATAAGTGTCTCAATGAGCCTTGTACAAGTTTGACGAACTTAAGAAACATCTAACAACGTGTTTCTAGGACTCTAAACCAAGTTTCATGCAACATCAGTGCTTATAAGTGTATCAATGAGCTTTGTACAAGTTTGAATAACTTATGAAACATCTAACAACGCGTTTCTAGGATTCTCGAACCAAATTTCATGCAACATGAGTGCTTATAAGAGTCTCAATTAGCGTTGTACAAGTAGGACAATCTTATGAAATATCTAACAACGTGGTTACTAGGACTCCAAACCAAGTTTCATGCAACATGAGTGATTATTAGTGTCTCAATTAGCTTTGTACAAGTTTTACGAACTTACGAAACATCTAAAAATGCGTCTCTAGGACTCTTAACCAAGTTTCATGCAACATGAGTGCTTATAAGTGTCTCAATGAGCGTTGTACAAGTTGGAAAAACTTACGAAACATCTAACAACGTGGTTTCTAGAACTCTAAACCAAGTTGCATGCAACATAAATGTTTATAAGGTTTCTCAATGAGCTTTTTACAACTTTGACGAACTTACAAAACATCTAACAAAGCGTTTGTAGGACTCTAAACCAAGTTTCATGCTACATGAGTGCTTATAAGTTCCTCAATGAGCTTTGTTAAAGTTTGACGAACTTATGAAACATCTAACAACGTGTTTATGGGACTGAAAACCAAGTTTCATGCAACATGAGTCCTTATAAGTGTCTCAATGAGCGTTGTACAAGTTGGACATAGTTATGAAACATCTAACAACGTGGTTTGATGAACTTATAAATTCATGAAACATGACTGCTTATAAATTCCAAAATGAGCTTTGTTAAATTTTGATGAACTTATGAAACATCTAACAACGCGTTTCTAGGACTCTAAACCAAGTTTCATGCAACATAAGTGCTTATAAGCGTTTCAATGAGGTTTGTACAAGTTTGACGAACTTATGAAACATCTAACAATGTGGTTGCTAGGACTCTAAACCAAGTTTCATGCACCATGGGTGCTTATAAGTGTGTCATTGAGTTTTGTAAAAGTTTGACGAACTTATGAAATACCTAACAAGGCGTTTCTAGGACTCTAAAAATGGTTTCATGAAACATGAGTGCTTATAAGTTCCTCAATGAGCTTTGTGCAAGTTTCACGAACTTATGAAACATCTAACAACGGGTTTCAAGGACTCTAAACCATGTTTTAATGCAACATGAGTTATTATAAATATCTCAATGAGCTTTGTACAAGTTTCACGAACTTATGAAACATATAACAACGCGTTTCTAGGACTCTAAACTAAGTTTCATGCAATATGAGTGCTTATAAGTGTCTCAATGATTATTCTACAAGTTTCACGAACTGATGAAACATCTAACAACGTGGTTTGACGAAATTATGAAACATCTAACAACGCGTTTCTAGGAATCTAAACAAAGTATCATGCAACATGAGTGTTTATAAGTGTCTCAATGAACTTTGTACAAGTTTGACAAACTTATGAATCATCTAACAACGTGGTTTCTAGGACTCTAAAACAAATTTCATGAAACATGAGTGATTATAAGTGTCTCAATGAACTTTGTACAAGTTTGACGAACTTTCGAAACATCTAACAACCCGTTTATAGGACTCTAAACAAAGTTTCATGCAACATGAGTTCTTATAAGTTCCTCAATGAGTTTGTGCAAGTTTAACGAACTTATGAAACATCTAACAACGTGGTTTCTAGTACTCTCAACTAAGTTTCATGCAACATGAGTGCTTATAAGTGTCTCAATGAGCTATGTAAAAATTTGACGAACTTATGAAACATCTAACAACGCGTTTCCAGGACTCTAAACCAAGTTTCATGCAACATGAGTGCTTATAAGTTCCTCAATGACTTTTTTGCAAGTTTGGCGAACTTATGAAACATCTAACAACGTGGTTGCTAGGCCTCTAAACCAAGTTTCATGAAACATGAAAGCTTATAAGTGTCTCAATGAGCGTTGTACAAGTTGGACAAAATTATGAAACATCTAACAACGCGGTTTCTAAGACTCTACACCAAGTTTCATGCAACATGAGTGATTATAAGTGTCTCAGTGAGCTTTGTACAAGTTTTTCGAACTTACGAAACATCTAACAACACGTCTCTAGGACTCTTAACCAAGTTTCATGCAACATGAGTGCTTATAAGTGTCTCAATGAGATTTGTACAAGTTTGAGAAACTTATGAAACATCTAACAACGTGGTTTCTAGAACTCTAAACCAAGTATAATGCAACATGAGTGCTTATAAGTGTCTCAATGAGCTTTTTACAAGTTTGACGAACTTACGAAACATCAAACAACGTGTTTCTAGGACTCTAAACCAAGTTTCATGTAACATGAGTACTTATAGGTTCTTCAATGATTTTTGTTAAAGTTTAACGAAGTTATGAAATATCTAACAACGTTGTTTCTAGGACTCTAAACCAAGCTTCATGCAACATGAGTCCTTATAAGTGTCTGAATAAGTTGTGTACAAGTTTGATGAACTTATGAAACATCTAACAACGCGTTTCTAACACTCTAAACCAGGTTTCATGCAACATGAGTGCTTATAAGTTCCTCAAAGAGCTTTGTACAAGTTTCACGAACTTATGAAACATCTAACAACGCATTTCTAGGACTCTAAACCAAGGTTCATGCAACATGAGTGCTTATAAGTGTCTCAATGAGCTTTGTACAAGTTTGACAAAATTATGAATCATCTTACAACGTGGTTTCTAGGACTCTAAACCAAATTTCATGCAACATGAGTTCTTATATGTGTCTCAATGAGCTTTGTACAATTTTGACGAACTTATGAAACATCTTACAACGCGTTTCTAGAACTCTGAACCAATTTTCATGCAACATGAGTGCTTATAAGTGTCTCAATGAGCTTTGTACAAGTTTGACGAACTTATGAAACATCTAACAACGCGTTTCTAGGATTCCTAACCAGGTTTCATGCAACATGAGTGCTTATAAGTTCCTCAATGAGCTTTGTACAAGTTTCACGAACTTATGAAACATCTAACAACGCATTTCTAGGACTCTAAACCAAGTTTCATGCAACATGAGTGCTTATAAGTATCTCAATGAGCTTTGTACAAGTTTGAAAAACTTATGAATCATCTATCAACGTGGTTTCTAGGACTCTAAACCAAGTTTCATGCAACATGAGTGCTTATAAGTGCATCAATGAGCTTTGTACAAGTTTTACGAACTTAAGAAACATCTAACAACGCGTCTTTAGGACTCTTAACAGAGTTTCATGAAACATGAGTGCTTATAACTGTCTCAATGAGCTTTGTACAAGTTTGACGAACTTATGAAACATCTAACAATGTGGTTGCTAGGACTCTAAACCAAGTTTCATGCAACTTGAGTGCTTATAAGTGTGTCATTGAGCTTTGTAAAAGTTTGACGAACTTATGAAACATCTAACAAGGCGTTTCTATGACTCTAAACATGGTTTCATGAAACATGAGTGCTTATAAGTTCCTCAATGAGCTTTGTACAAGTTTCACAAACTTATGAAACATCTAACATCGGGTTTCTAGGACTCTAAACCAAGTTTCATGCAACATGAGTTATTATAAATGTCTCAATGAGCTTTGTACAAGTTTCACGAAGTTATGAAACATATAACAACGCGTTTCTAGGACTCTAAACTAAGTTTCATAAAACATGAGTGCTTATAAGTGTCTCAATGAGTATTGTACAAGTTTCACGAACTGATGAAACATCTAACAACGTGGTTGCTAGGACTCTAAACCAAGTTTCACGCAACATGAGTGCTTATAAGTGTCTCAATGAGCGTTGTACAAGTTGGACAAACTTATTAAACATCTTACAACGTGGTTTCTAGGACTCTAAACCAAGTTTCATGAAATATGAGTACTTATAAGTGTCAATGAGGTTTGTACAAGTTTGAGGAACTTACGAAACATCTAACGTGTTTCTAGGACTCTAAACCAAGTTTCATGCAACATGAGTGCTTATAAGTTTCTCATTGAGCTTTGTACAAGTTTTACGAACTTATGAAACATCTAACAACACGTGTCTAGGACTCTAAACCAAGTTTCATGGAAAATGAGTAATTATAAGTGTCTCAATGAGCTTTATACAAATTTAATGAAGTTATGAAACATATAACAACTCGTTTCTAGGACTCTAAACCAAGTTTCATGCAACATCAGTGCTTATAAGTATCTCAATTAGGTTTGTTAAAGTTTTACGAACTTTTGAAGCATCTAACAACGTGGTTTCTAGGACTCTAAACCAAGCTTCATGCAACATCAGTGCTTATAAGTATCTCAATGAGCTTTGTAAAATTTTGACGAACTTATGAAACATCTAACAATGTGGTTTCTAGGACTCTTAACCAAGCTTCATGCAACATGAGTGCTTATAAGTTCCTCAATGAGCTTTATACAAGTTTCACGAACTTATGAAACATCTAACAACGCGTTTTAAGGATTCTAAACCAAGTTTCATGCAACATGAGTGCTTATTAGTGTCTCAATGAGCTTTGTACAAGTTTGACGAACTTAAGAAACATCTAACAACGTGTTTCTAGGACTCTAAACCAAGTTTCATGCAACATGAGTGCTTATAAGTGTATAAATGAGCTTTGTACAAGGTTGACAAACTTATGAAACATCTAAACACGTGGTTTCTAGGACTCTCAACCAAGTTTCATGAAGCATAAGTGCTTATAAGCGTCTCAATGAGCTTTGTACAAGTTTGACGAACTTATGAAACATCTAATAAAGTGGTTTCTAGGACTCTAAACCAATTTTCTTGCAACATGAGTGCTTATAAGTGTCTCAATGAGCTTTATACAAATTTGACGAACTTATGAAACATTTAACAACGCGTTTATAGGACTCTAAACCAAGTTTCATGCAACATGAGTGTTTATAAGTGTCTTAATGAGCTTTATACAAGTTTGACAAACTTATGAATCATCTAACAACGTGGTTGCTAGGACTCTAAACCAAGTTTCATGCAACATGAGTGCTTATAAGTGTCTCATTGAGCTTTGTACAAGTTTGAGGAACTTATGAAACATCTTACAACGCGTTTCTAGGACTCTACACCAAGTTTCATGCAACATGAGTGCTTATAAGAGTCTCAATTAGCGTTGTACAAGTTGGACAAACTCATGAAATATCTAACAACGTGGTTACTAGGACTCTAAACCAAGTTTCATGCAACATGAGTGATTATAAGTGTCTCAATAAGCTTTGTACAAGTTTTACGAACTTACGAAACATCTAAAAACGCGTCTCTAGCACTCTTAACCAAGTTTCATGCAACATGAGTGCTTATAATTGTCTCAATGAGCGTTGTACAAGTTGGAAAAACTTATGAAACATCTAACAACGTGGTTTCTAGAACTCTAAACCAAGTTTCATGCAACATAAGTGCTTATAAGGTTTCTCAATGAGCTTTTTACAAGTTTGAAGAACTTACAAAACATCTAACAACGCGTTTGTAGGACTCTAAACCAAGTTTCATGCTACATGATTGCTTATAAGTTCCTCAATGGCTTTGTTAAAGTTTGACGAACTTATGAAAAAACTAACAACGTTGTTTCTAGGACTCTAAATCAAGTTTCATGCAACATGAGTGCTTATAAGTGTCTCAATGAGCTTTGTACAAGTTTGACGGACTTACTTAAACATGAAACATAACAACGTGTTTATAGGACTCGGAAACCAAGTTTCATGCAACATTTAGTAGCTTACTCGGAAGTGTCCAAGTTTCGTTGTACAAGTTGGATATAGTTATTAAACATGAGTGCTTATAAGTGTCTCAATGAGCGTGGTTTCTAGAACTCTAAACCAAGTTTCATGAAACATAAGTGCTTATAAGGTTTCTCAATGAGCTTTTTACAAGTTTGACGAACTTATGTACAAGTTGGAAAAACTTACGAAACATCTAACAACGTGGTTTCTAGAACTCTAAACCAAGTTGCATGCAACATAAGTGTTTATAAGGTTTCTCAATGAGCTTTTTACAACTTTGACGAACTTACAAAACATCTAACAAAGCGTTTGTAGGACTCTAAACCAAGTTTCATGCTACATGAGTGCTTATAAGTTCCTCAATGAGCTTTGTTAAAGTTTGACGAACTTATGAAACATCTAACAACGTTGTTTCTAGGACTCTAAACCAAGTTTCATGCAACATGAGTGCTTATAAGTGTCTCAGTGAGCTTTGTACAAGTTTGACGAACTTATGAAACATCTAACAACGTGTTTATGGGACTGAAAACCAAGTTTCATGCAACATGAGTCCTTATAAGTGTCTCAATGAGCGTTGTACAAGTTGGACATAATTATGAAACATCTAACAACGTGGTTTGATGAACTTATAAATTCATGAAACATGACTGCTTATAAATTCCAAAATGAGCTTTGTTAAATTTTGATGAACTTATGAAACATCTAACAACGCGTTTCTAGGACTCTAAACCAAGTTTCATGCAACATAAGTGCTTATAAGCGTTTCAAAGAGGTTTGTACAAGTTTGACGAACTTATGAAACATCTAACAATGTGGTTGCTAGGACTCTAAACCAAGTTTCATGCACCATGGGTGCTTATAAGTGTGTCATTGAGTTTTGTAAAAGTTTGACGAACTTATGAAATACCTAACAAGGCGTTTCTAGGACTCTAAAAATGGTTTCATGAAACATGAGTGCTTATAAGTTCCTCAATGAGCTTTGTGCAAGTTTCACGAACTTATGAAACATCTAACAACGGGTTTCAAGGACTCTAAACCATGTTTTAATGCAACATGAGTTATTATAAATATCTCAATGAGCTTTGTACAAGTTTCACGAACTTATGAAACATATAACAACGCGTTTCTAGGACTCTAAACTAAGTTTCAGGCAATATGAGTGCTTGTAAGTGTCTCAATGATTATTCTACAAGTTTCACGAACTGATGAAACATCTAACAACGTGGTTTGACGAAATTATGAAACATCTAACAACGCGTTTCTAGGAATCTAAACAAAGTATCATGCAACATGAGTTCTTATAAGTGTCTCAATGAACTTTGTACAAGTTTGACAAACTTATGAATCATCTAACAACGTGGTTTCTAGGACTCTAAAACAAATTTCATGAAACATGAGTGATTATAAGTGTCTCAATGAACTTTGTACAAGTTTGACGAACTTTCGAAACATCTAACAACCCGTTTATAGGACTCTAAACAAAGTTTCATGCAACATGAGTTCTTATAAGTTCCTCAATGAGTTTGTGCAAGTTTAACGAACTTATGAAACATCTAACAACGTGGTTTCTAGTACTCTCAACTAAGTTTCATGCAACATGAGTGCTTATAAGTGTCTCAATGAGCTATGTAAAAATTTGACGAACTTATGAAACATCTAACAACGCGTTTCCAGGACTCTAAACCAAGTTTCATGCAACATGAGTGCTTATAAGTTTCTCATTTAGCCTTGTACAAGTTTTACGAACTTATGAAACATCTAACAAGACGTGTCTAGGACTCTAAACCAAGTTTCATGGAAAATGAGTAATTATAAGTGTCTCAATGAGCTTTATACAAGTTTCATGAAGTTATGAAACATATAACAACTCGTTTCTAGGACACTAAACCAAGTTTCATGCAACATGAGTGCTTATAAGTTCCACAATGAGCTTCGTTAAAGTTTTACGAACTTTTGAAGCATCTAACAACGTGGTTTCTAGGACTCTAAACCAAGCTTCATGCAACATGAGTGCTTATAAGTATCTCAATGAGCTTTGTAAAATTTTGACGAACTTATGAAACATCTAACAACGTGGTTTCTAGGACTCTTAACCAAGCTTCATGCAACATGAGTGCTTATAAGTTCCTCAATGAGCTTTATACAAGTTTCACGAACTTATGAAACATCTAACAGCGCGTTTTAAGGATTCTAAACCAAGTTTCATGCAACATGAGTGCTTATAAGTGTCTCAATGAGCTTTGTACAAGGTTAACAAACTTATTAAACATCTAAACACGTGGTTTCTAGGACTCTCAACCAAGTTTCATGAAACATGAGTGCTTATAAGTTCATCAATGAGCTTTGTTAAAGTTTGACGAACTTATGAAACATCTAACAAAGTGGTTTCTAGGACTCTAAACCAAGTTTCATGCAACATAAGTGCTTATAAGCGTTTCAATGAGGTTTGTACAAGTTTGACGAACTTATGAAACATCTAACAATGTGGTTGCTAGGACTCTAAACCAAGTTTCATGCAACATGGGTGCTTATAAGTGTGTCATTGAGTTTTGTAAAAGTTTGACGAACTTATGAAACATCTAACAAGGAGTTTCTAGGACTCTAAACCAAGTTTCAAGAAACATGAGTGATTATAAGCGTGTCAATGAACTTTGTACAAGTTTTACGAACTTATGAAACATCTAACAACATGGTTTCTAGGACTCTAAACAAGGTTTCATGCAACATGAGTGCTTATAAGTTCCTCAATGAGCTTTGTACAAGTTTGAATAACTTATGAAACATCTAACAACGCGTTTCTAGGACTCTGAACCAAGTTTCATGTAACATGAGTGCTTATAAGTATCTCATCGAGCTTTGTACAAGTTTGACGAACTTATGAAACATCTAACAACGTGGTTTCTAGGACTCTAAACCAATTTTCATGCAACATGAGTGTTTATAAATGTCTTAATGAGCTTTATACAAGTTTGACGAACTTATGAAACATCTAACAACGTGGTTTCTAGGACTCTAAACCAATTTTCATGCAACACTAGTGTTTATAAGTGTCTTAATGAGCTTTATACAAGTTTGACGAACTTATGAAACATCTAACAACGTGGTTACTAGGACTCTAAACCAAGCTTCATGCAACATGAGTGCTTATAAGTGTTTCAATGAGCTTTCTACAAGTTTGACGAACTTATGAAAAATCTAACAACGTGGTTTCTAGGACTCTAAACCAATTTTCATGCAACATGAGTGCTTATAAGTGTCTCAATGAGCTTTATACAAGTTTGACGAAATTATGAAACATCTAACAACGCGTTTATAAGACTCTAAACCAAGTTTCATGCAACATGAGTGTTTATAAGTGTCTTAATGAGCTTTATACAAGTTTGACGAACTTATGAATCATCTAACAACGTGGTTGCTAGGACTCTTAACCAAGTTTCATGCAACATGAGTGCTTATATGTTTCTCATTGAGCTTTGTACAAGTTTGACGAACTTATGAAACATCTTACAACGCGTTTCTAGGACTCTACACCAAGTTTCATGCAACATGAGTGCTTATAAGTGTCTCAATTAGCGTTGTACAAGTTGGACAAACTTATGAAATATCTAACAACGTGGTTACTAGGACTCTAAACCAAGTTTCATGCAACATGAGTGATTATAAGTGTCTCAATTAGCTTTGTACAAGTTTTACGAACTTACGAAACATCTAACAACGCGTCTCTAGGAATCTTAACCAAGTTTCATGCAACATGAGTGCTTATAAGTGTCTCAATGAGCGTTGTACAAGTTGGAAAAACTTATGAAACATCTAACAACGCGTTTGAAGGACTCTAAACCAAATTTCATGCTACATGAGTGCTTATAAGTTCCTTAGTGAGCTTTGTTAAAGTGTGGTGAACTTATAAAACATCTAACAACTTGGTTTCTAGGACTCTAAACCAAGTTTCATGCAACATGAGTGCTTATAAGTGTCTCAGTGAGCTTTGTACAAGTTTGACGAACTTATGAAACATCTAACAACGTGTTTATAGGACTCGAAACCAAGTTTCATGAAACATGAGTGCTTATAAGTGTCTCAATGAGCGTTGTACAAGTTGGACAAAGTTATGAAACATCTAACAACGTGGTTTCTAGGACTCTAAACCAAGTTTCATGAAACATAAGTGCTTATAAGGTTTCTCAATGAGCTTTTTACAAGTTTGACGAAATTACGAAACATCTAACAACGTGTTTCTAGGACTCTAAACCAAGTTTCATGCAACATGAGTGCTTATAAATTCCTCAATGAGCTTTGTACAAGTTTGACAAACTTATGAAGCATCTAACAACGTGTTTATAGGACTCGAAACCAAGTTTCATGCAACATGAGTGCTTATAAATTCCTCAATGAGCTTTGTACAAGTTTCAGAAACTTATGAAATATGTAACAACGCGTTTCTAAGATTCGAAACCAAGTTTCATACAACGTGAGTGCTTATAAGTTCGTCAATGATATTTGTACAAGTTTGACGAACTTATGAAACATCTAACAAAGGCATTTCTAGGACTCTAAACCAAGTTTCATGCAACATGAGTGCTTATAAGTGTCTCAATGACCTTTGTACAAGTTTGAAAAAGTTATGAATCATCTAACAACGAGGTTTCTAGGACTCTAAACCAAGTTTCATGCAACATGAGTTCTTATAAGTGTCTCAATGAGCTTTGTACAATTTTGACGAACTTATGAAACATCTTACAACGCGTTTCTAGGACTCTTAACCAAGTTTCATGCAACATGAGTGCTTATAAGTGTCTCAATGAGTTTTGTACAAGTTTTAAGAACTTATGAAACATCTAAAAACGCGTTTCTAGGACTCTAAACCAGGTTTCATGCAACATGAGTGCTTATAAGTTCCTCAATGAGCTTTGTACAAGTTTCACGAACTTATGAAACATTTAACAACGCGTTTCAAGGACTCCAAACCAAGTTTCATGCAACTTGAGTGCTTATAAGTGCCTCAATGATCTTTTTACAAGTTTGGCGAACTTATGAATCATCTAACAACGTGGTTGCTAGGACTCTAAACCAAGTTTCATGCAACATGAGTGCTTATAAATATCTCAATGAGATTTGTACAAGTTTGACGAACTTATGAAACATCTAACAACGCGTTTCTAGGACTCTAAACAGGTTTCGTGCAACATGAGTGCTTATAAGTTCCTCGATGAGCTTTTTACAAGTTTCACGAGCTTATGAAACATCTAACAACGCGTTTCTAGGACTCTAAACCAAGTTTCATACAACATGAGTGCTTATAAATGTCTCAATGAACTTTGTACAAGTTTGACTAACTTATGAAACATCTTACAACACGTTTCTAGGACTCCAAACCAAGTTTCATGCAACATGAGTGCTTATAAGTGTCTCAATGAGCTTTGTACAACTTTGACGAACTTATGAAACATCTAACAACGCGTTTATAGGACTCTAAATAAAGTTTCATGCATCATGACTGCTTATAAATTCCTCAAATAGCTTTGTACAAGTTTCGTGAACTTATGAAACATCTAACAACGTGTTTCTAAGACTCTAAAGAAAATTTCATGCAACATGAGTGCTTATAAGTTCCTCAATGAGCTTTGTCAAAGTCTGAATAACTTATGAAACATCTAAGAACGTGGTTTCTTGGAATCTAAACAAAGCTTCGTGCAACATGAGTGCTTATAAGTGTATCAATGAGCTTTGTTCAAGTTTGACGAACTTATAAAACATATAACAACGTGGTTTCTAGGACTCTAAACCAAGTTTCATGCAACATGAGTGATTATAAGTGTCTCAGTGAGTTCTATACAAGTTTGACGAACTTATGAAACATCTAACAACGCGTTTCTAGGACTCTAAATAAAGATTCATGCAACATGAGTGCTTATAAGTGTCTCAGTGAGCTTTGTACAAGTTTGTCGAACTTACTAAACATCTAACAACGCGTCTCTAGGACTCTTAACCAATGTTCATGCAACATGAGTGCTTATAAGTGTTTCAATGAGCGTTGTACAAGTTGGACAAACTTATGAAACATCTAACAACGTGGTTTCTAGAACTCTAAACCAAGTATCATGCAACATGAGTGCTTATAAGTGTCTCAATGAGCTTTTTACAAGTTTGACGAACTTACGAAACATCAAACAACGCGTTTCTAGGACTCTAAACCAAGTTTCATGTAACATGACTGCTAATAAGTTCCTCAATGAGCTTTGTATAAGTTTTACGAAATTATGAAACATCTAACAACGCGTTTCTAGGACTCTAAACCAAGTTTCATTCAACATGAGTGCTTATAAGTGTCTCAATGAGATTTGTTAAAGTTTAACGAACTTATGAAACATCTAACAACGTGGTTTCTCGGACTCTAAATCAAGTTTGATGCAACATGAGTGCTTATAAGTGTCTCAATGAGCTTAATACAAGTTTCACGAACGTATGAAACATTTAACAACACATTTCTAGGACTCTAAACCAAGCTTCATGCAACATGAGCGCTTATAAGTGTCTCAATGAGCTTTGTTCAAGTTTGACAAACTTATGAAACATCTAACAACGCGTTTCGATGACTCTAAACCAAGTTTCATGCAACATGAGTGCTTATAAGTGTCTCAATGAGCTTTTACTAGTTTGACGAAATTATGAAACATCTAACAACGTGGTTGCTAGGACTCTAAACCAAGTTTCATGAAACATGAGTGCTTATAAGTTCTTCAATGAGCTTTGTTGAAGTTTAACGAACTTATGAAACATCTAACAACGTTGTTTCTAGGACTCTAGACCAAGCATCATGCAACATGAGTGCTTATAAGTTTCTCAATGAGCTTTGTACAAGTTTGACGCACTTATGAAACATCTAACAACGTGGTTTCTAGGACTGTAAATAAAGTTTCATGCAACATGAGTGCTTATAAATGTCTCAATGAGATTTGTACAAGTTTGACAAACTTATGAAAAACTTAACAACGCATTTGTAGGAATCTAAACCAAGCTTCATGCAACACGAGTGCTTATAAGTTTCTCAATGAGCTTTGTACAAGTTTGACAAACTTAAGAAACATCTAACAACGTGGTTTCTAGGACTCTAAATCAAGTTTCATGCAACATGAGTGTTTATAGGTGTCTCAATGAGCATTGTACAAGTTTGTCGAACTTATGAAACATCTAACAACGCGTTTCTAGGATTCTAAAAAGTTTAACATCGTGTTTCTAGGACTCTAAACATAGTTTCATGAAACATGAGTGCTTATAAGTGTCTTAATGAGCTTTGTACAAGTTTGAAGAATTTATGAAACATTTAACAATGCATTTCTAGGACTCTAAACCAAGATTCATGCAACATGAGTGTTTATAAGTGTCTCAATGAACTTTGTACAAGTTTGACGAACTTATGAAACATCTAACAACGCGTTTCTAGGATTCTAAAAAAGTTTCATGCAACATGAGTGCTTATAAGTGTCTCAATAAGCTTTGTACAAGTTTGACAAACTTATGAAACATATAACAACCTGTTTCTAGGACTCTAAACCAAGCTTCATGCAACATGAGTGTTTATAATTGTCTCAATGAGCGTTGTAACAGGTTTGACGAACTTATGAAACTTCTAACAACGTGGTTTCTAGGACTCTAAACCAAGTTCCATGCAACATGAGTGCTTATAAGTGTCTCAATGAGCATTGTAACGGTTTGACGAACTTATGAAACATATAACAACGTGGTTGCTAGGACTCTAAACCAAGTTTCATGCAACATGAGTGCTTATAAGTGTCTCAATGAGCTTTGTACAAGTTTGACGAACTTATGAAACATCTAACACCGTGTTTTTAGGACTCTAAACCAAGTTTCATGGAACATGAGTACTTATAAGTTCTTCAATGAGCTTTGTTAAAGTTTAACGAACTTATGAAACATCTAACAACGTTTTTTCTAGGACTCTAGAACAAGCTTCATGCAACATGAGTGCTTATAAGTGTCTCAATGAGCTTTATACAAGTTTGACAAACTTATGAAACACTTAACAACGCTTTTGTAGGACCGTAAACCAATCTTCATGCAATATGAGTACTTAAAAGTGTCTCAATGAGCTTTGTACTTATAAGTGTCTCTCAGTGAGCTTTGTACAAGTTTGTCGAACTTACGAAACATCTAACAACGCGTCTCTAGGACTCTTAACCAATTTTAATGCAACATGAGTGCTTACAAGTGTCTCAATGAGCGTTGTACAAGTTGGAAAAACTTATGAAACATCTAACAACGTGGTTTCTAGACCTCTAAACCAAGTATCATGCAACATGAGTGCTTATAAGTGTCTCAATGACCTTTTTACAAGTTTGACGAACTTATGGAACATCAAACAACGCGTTTCTAGGACTCTAAAACAAGTTTCATGTAACATGAGTGCTTATAAGTTCTTCAATGAGCTTTGTATAAGTTTTACGAACTTATGAAACATTTAAGAACGCGTTTCTAGGACTCTAAACCAAGTTTCATTCAACATGAGTGCTTATAAGTGTATGAATAAGTTTTGTACGAGTTTCACGAAGTTATGAAACATCTAACAACGCGTGTCTATGACTAAACCAAGTTTCATGCAACATGAGTGTTTATAAGTGTCTCAATGAGCTTTGTAAAAGGTTGACGAACTTATGAAACATCAGACAACGTGTTTCTAGGACTCTAGACCAAGTTTCATGCAACATGAGTGCTTATAAGTTCCTCAATGAGCTTTTTACAAATTTCACGAACTTATGAAACATCTAAAAACGCGTTTCTAGGACTCTAAACCAAGTTTCATGCATGCAACATGAGTTCTTATAAGTGTCTCAATGAGCTTTGTACAAGTTTGACAAACTTATGAAATATCTAACAATGCGTTTCTAGGACTCTAAACCAAAATTCATGCAACCTGAGTGCTTATAAGTTCCTCAATGAGCTTTGTGCAAGTTTCACGAACTTAAGAAACATCTAACAACACGTCTCTATGAATCTTAACCAAGTTTCATGCAACATGAGTGCTTATAAGTGTCTCAATGAGCGTTGTACTAGTTGGACAAACTTATGAAACATCTTACAACGTGGTTTCTAGAACTCTAAACCAAGTTTCATGCAACATGAGTGCTTATAAGTATCTCAATGAGCTTTTTACAAGTTTGAAGAAATTACGAAACATCTAACAACGCGTTTCTAGGTCTCTAAATCAAGTTTCATGCATTATGAGTGCTTATATGTTTCTCAATGAGCTTTGTACAAGTTTTACGAACTTATGAAACATATAACAATGCGTGTCTAGGACTCTAAACCAAGTTTCTTGCAACATGAGTAATTATAAGTGTCTCAATGAGCTTTGTAAAAGTTTAACGAAGTTATGAAACATATAACAACGCGTGTCTATGACTCTAAACCAAGTTTCATGCAACTTGAGTGCTTATAAGTTCTTCAATGAGTTTTGTTAAAGTTTGAGGAACTAATGTAACATCTAACAATGTGGTTTCTAGGACTCTAAACAAAGTTTCATGCAACATGAGTGCCTATAAGTGTTTTAATGAACTTTGTACAAGTTTGAAGAACTTATGAAACATCTAACAACGCGTTTCTAGGACTCTAAATAAAGCTTCCTGCAACATGAGTGCTCCTTAGCATTCTTGTTCCAGGACCTGAGCATCCGAAAAGATCCCTTGATGTGTTCCTACAACCATTGATATACGAATTGCAAATTTTATGGGAGCACGGAGTTGAAACATTTGACGTTTCTTGCCAACAAAACTTTAAGATGTGCGTGGTACTTATGTGGACCATAAGTGATTTTCCAGCATATGGTATGCTTTCTGGATGGACGACTCATGGTCGGTTGTCTTGTCCGTATTGTCAAGACAACACTGATGCTATCCAATTACGACATGGTCGTAAGACGTGTTGGTTTGATTGTCACAGGAGATTTCTACCAATTGATCATCCTTACCGTCGAAGTGTTACATTATTTACGAAGAAGAAAAAAGTGTATGATGGACCACCACCTGAAGTAGACGGTGATAACTTGTTGGAACAATTACGAGACTTTGGCGCGGGAAAGAACTCCCGAGTGCGGTGGTAACGGACATGATCCGGTAGATGGTAGTGGTGTAAACCATAATTGGCATAAAAAAAGAGTATCTTTTGGGATTTACCTTATTGGAAAGATCATCTTCGAGACATAACTTAGATGTCATGGACGTTGAGAAGAATTTCTTTGATAACATTATGAACACTATGCTAAATGTGCAAGGAAAAACAAAAGACAACTTGAAGTCTCGTTTGGACTTACCGAGATTTGTGCTCGGCCTGAACTGCATGTTAAGGCGGATGGAAAAAGTGTTGTTGCAGCATATCAGTTACCTAACTCTGCAAAGAAAGAGTTTTTCGATTGGATTTTGCATTGTGTTAGATTTCCTGATGGTTATGCATCAAATTTGCGTAATCTGCGTTGATTCGAGAGAAGGTAAATTTTCCGGAATGAAAAGTCATGATTGTCATGTTATCATGCAACGACTACTTCCATTTGCGTTTGAACATTTGTTACCACGGGATGTTCATAAAGCAATGCTGCTTCGATCGGTGCATTTTTTCGGGATTTATGCACAAGGACACTAACAGTGGATGAGATCAACACACTCAACAATCAAATACCGATTATTCTTTGTAATTTGGAGAAGATATTCCCCCCGTCATTTTTTGATGTTATGGAGCATCTTCCTATTCATCTTCCACGAGAAAGCGGCACTTGGAGGTCCGGTTCAGTACCGGTGGATGTATCCTTTTGAGCGATATATGTTTCACTTGAAGAAAAAAGTAAAGAACCTAAGCAAAGTAGAAGGGTCCATCGTTGCACAAAGCATTAACGAGGAAGCATCAAATTTTGCCGAATATTACTTTCCTTCGAAGTGCGTACTAAAAAGTCGCAGGCCCGCTAGACATGATGACGGAGACGAACGACCGACTTATCCAGTCTATGTTCCCAGACATGTTTACACAAGTAGGAAGACTTAGTGGAAAAGGGAAAAAAAGACGGCTAAGTGACCAAGAGCAGAAACACTTGCATACGTACTTACTCTCAAACTGCGACGATATTGGTGAATATGAGAGGTAAATTAATTATGTTAAAATATTTTAATATATATATATATGTTTAACATTAATTAATTATGTTAAAATATTTTAGATTAATAATTGGTCTTGTAATATTTTGTACAGTATATACATGACCCAAATTCGCAGTCATTACAACAATTCCACGGAGGACGAACTACAAATGATTAAAGAAAACGAGTTTGCTCAATGGTTGCAATATTCTGTAAGTTGAAGAAAATTTACTATTAATTTATTTAATTATAATTATTGTATTATACTAATTAAAACAATTAATATACAGGTTATTTCATGTGGCCAATCATTTCCGACATGGTTAACAGAAATTGTCAACGGCCCAATGTTCGAGGCACGGTCGTATCCGAGATATTGTACTCGAGGATACACGTTTAGGATTAAACAAGTCGAAAGTTCATCAAGGAGCACTTCAGATTTTGGTATTTCGACTCAGACTGGAGACAGCGTCTACTACGGCGTTCTCCGTGAAATTTTAGAGATTCGATACCCAGGCATGCTTGGTTTGAAATGCATAGTGTTTTATTGCGATTGGTATGACAATACTATTGGTCGTGGAGTACAAACTAATGCATTTGGGGTTACATCGATACATTCACGAAAAAACTTGAGAAACTATGACCCTTTCATCACGGCGTCGCAAGCGGATCAGGTATACATAAATATATAAACCTATATATATTTTAAAAAGTATTAAACAATATATTTTAAACATATTAATAAGTTTAAATTTTTAATGCAGGTTTGCTACATTCCCTATCCTCGACTTACGAGGAAGGATGATCCTTGGATTACAGTTACTCCAATTAATCCGCGAGGAAGAGTTTATGGTGTTGATGAACATGATCCACTACAACCAAGTGCAAGTAGTATGATTCCAAAGGGTCATGTAGAACAATCACTAGACGTTGATCTCGTCGTTGATTTCACGGGTTATAGATCAGATGATGAACAAGCACTACATTCGGAGTCCGAAGAAGAGATTGATGAATTTGACGAAGAAGATTCCATTTCTTCTAATAACTCTTCTAGTTCGGAGTAGTATCCGTTTTTAACAAATAATATAAATGTGTTTATGAACATTTTGTAATTTTCTTAATATAAGCTTATAACTTTCAAATTTAAAATATTTTAAAAACTTGTGGTTATTATAACTAAATAAAAATTACATCATTTGAAAAAAACAAAGTACCCTCTACATAAAAAATCAAAAAATAATAATTTTGGTTACCCTTTTTCCTAAATTTTAAGTCAATCATAAACACATTTACTTTTTTATTTAACAAAAAACCATAACAAAAATCCCTCGCAAAATATAATATAATTATATTTTATTATGTAATTTTGATCAATTTAAACCACTAAATCAAAAATCCCTCAAAAATCCCTCGGAATTTTCTGAGGGATTTTTGACGGATCATAAAAGTCTGTCAAAATTCCCTCAGAAACATCTGAGAGGTTTCCGGGTATTCCGATACTTTAGATGTTTGATTACAACAACGTTGTACCTCGTACCACAAGCTTAAACACGTTTTTTAATGATCCGTCGGAAATTTCGAGGGATTTTTGAGGGCTTTACACATATTTAGGGGTTCACATATAAAATAGTAATAATAGGTTTACAATGTTGTTAACTTCATATAAATATAAACAGACTTCATAAATAAAACATTTTAACAATCTAAAAATTATTTCTTTGAAGTTAAAAATTATTTTAGGGTTAATATATATGATTGATATTTGTAAATGTTTTAAAGAGTGTTGTAGGGTTTTTAAAATATGATGTTTTAGTGATTCAAAGTATGTTTTAAAAGTATAAATGTGTACTCAATGTTGATACAATGTATAATATATATCTTATTATGCAATTTTGTCAATTAAAACCACTAAATAATAAATCCCTCAAAAATCCCTCGAAATTTTCGAGGGATTTTTGACGGATCATAAAGTCCGTCAAAAATCCCTCGGAAATTTCGAGATTTTTGACGGATCATAAAGTCCGTCAAAAATCCCTCGGAAAATTATGAGAGTTTCTGATTTTTTAGAGGTTCAATTAAAACCACGTTTTTTTAATTTCCGACGGATTTCCGACAGAATTTGTTTTTAAAACTTCTGAGGGATTTATCCCTCGGAAATCCGTCAAAAAATCGAGATTAAATATGAAAAATCCCCTTTCTTCCTCACTTCTCTTCTTCTCTTGGGTTATTTTTCTTAGGCGATTCTCTCCCTTCTCCGGCGATTCTCCCTTCTCCGGCGCGGCAAAGGGCTCTCTTTCTCCTCTTTCTCCCGCACAGGTCCCTCCTCCTCCTCCCCCTTCCTCCTCTTCTTCCTCCTCCGCGGTGGATCTTCTTCGCGGTGGATCTTCTTCGCGGTGGATCTTCTTCGCGGTGGTTCTTCTCCGGCGTAAATCTCCGGCGGCGGTTCTTCACCTTCACCCTCTCTTCATCTTCTCCAACCTACAATTATGTAAGTATAGGTTTTGAGTTATTAGATTGAGATTAGTGTTTTTTAATCTCTGATTTTATTTTTGTTTTTTTCTTAGATTCAATCTCTCTATCTCTGGACTTTGTGTTGTGTTTTTGAATCTGTATGTTTATATGGTTTCGAATTTGTGAAAAATCAATGTTTGAAGTTTTAGTACAAAGGCTAATAAGCTTTTGGGTTGCTTATGTTTGTTTGCAAAAAAGTTATGTATGTGTTATGCTTCAAAGATACTTTTTTTAGTACAAAGGCTAATAAGTTTTGTCTTGCTATTGTTTGTTTGTTTGCATAAAAGTGATGTCTGTGTTATGCTTCAAAGACTAATTTTTTAGTACAAAGGCTAATAAGTTTCGTCTTCAAAGACTATTGTTTGTTTGCTTGCAAATAGTACAATTATGTTATTTTTTAAAGAATTTTTTTAGGGAAAAGGAGTGAAATTTCGTTATTGCTAAATTTCTTGGTGTTTCATAATTTTTTTAATAATAATTTGTGTTGTTTTTAGTAATTGATATAGTTTTTAAATTTTGTAAATGTATTTTTGGAAATATATTTGTTCTCTTAAAATACTTAGAGAATGGTATATTTTTGTAAAAACAAAAATACAA
The DNA here is from genome assembly GCA_963556525.1 of Cochlearia excelsa. Classification (NCBI taxonomy): domain Eukaryota; kingdom Viridiplantae; phylum Streptophyta; class Magnoliopsida; order Brassicales; family Brassicaceae; genus Cochlearia; species Cochlearia excelsa. The sequence goes on from CAUVZT010000058.1 coordinate 203,417, forward strand.
CTAATGATCCTAAAAACTAATGATCAATTTTTAAAAGGGACGGTAACTACACCTCCTTTGTCGCTTCGCCTCATAGTCGTGGTGGACACTCGGGTAGAGGTCGTGGTTCGACTTCTCGAGCTCATCCCACAACTCCTAGTGTGGAGTCCCCACTTTCTCCGGCATCGGATACACATATCCCGGTGTCTTCTATCCCGATGTATATGACGATTCAAGAGTTGGTGCAAAAAGATGGGCGAGACAAGTTGACAACAATTCATCCCGATGCTAAGAACGGATCAACTTGGTTCGAGTACTCGCACAACGGCATGAGCAAATCGATTTTGAAGATGATGCAATCCCTCCTCAAGAAACCATATCCGACGTATATGGATATGCCTCTTGAAGACCGAGACTTGTGGTTTCATACTTTTGCGGTAAATGATTTTTTATATATATTATTTACCGATTTGTTTCTTAAATAAATTAAATAGTAATCTTTACGTTTAAATTTTGTAGCAAGAATTTAATTGGTCTCCCGAGCGGACTCTCGAGGTCGAGACCGAGTTTCATAGGTACGCGGCGCAACACTACTCGGACCACATCTATGAGTGGAAGAAGAAGTGGAGGAAAGAAAAGGTGCCGAAGAACGTGAACCTGGCTGTTTTTGAAGGGTTGAAGTTGCATTGGGTCAATCCAAATACGGCGTCGAAATCCGAAACCAATTCCAAGAATCGGATGAGTCGAAGAGGTGGTCAAGGACCTTCTACGCACAACCTTGGTGCCACAAGTTCCAAATCTCGCAAACAACAATTGGTAAATTTTAGTATCATTTTTATAAATTGATTTACACTTAAGTATATATATTTGTTTAATAATACTTATTATTCTTTGTAGACGATTGCAAATGATGGCGTCGAGCCCGATTTTGGCTCTCTTTTAGAGGATGCCCATACCAACCGCAAGACGGGAAATATTCAGGATCCGATAGCTGCTCAAGTCGTCGAGACCATAAAGAAGAAGAAGACGGAGCGGCTTACACAACTATCGCAAGAAGGATCGTCGGATTCGAACGAATTATCTCGGGAAGAGATGAACCAAATCTTCTTCGACGTAATTAGTAAAAATTACATCTTTTATTTTTGATATTTATATACATGCTAATAAATTTATTATCTTATAGGTAACTCCGAAGTCTAAAGGTCGCGTTTTCGGTTTAGGCAAACGTCATGCCCGAAGTGCTTCTTCTTTGATGCAGTCGAGTAGCGAGAACTCGGAGATTTTCGCTCAACTCAAAGAGAAGGACGCTCGCATTGAAGCCCTCGAGCAAGCAAACAAAGATATAATGGAGCAAAACAAGGAGATTCTTCGCAAACAAACCGAAAATGCGAGTTTCTTCGAAAAATTGCGTCAAAAGTTTGGCGACATTTAGTTTTTTTAAATGTTGTTTGTTGTTTAAAAACAATTTCTTTTTGTTGTTTAAATATTTTGTGATACAATTTCGGTTTTCTAAATTTATTAATATTTTAAATCTTAAAAAAATGTTTTTTTATTTAAATTATGTATTAAAAAGAGATTTATGAGGGATATAATCATACCTCATGAGGGATTTCTGATGGATACAATTCTGACGGATTTCTGACGGATATAATCCTGAGAGATTTCTGACAGATAATTTCTGAGAGATTTCTGACGGATATATTTCTGAGGGATTTCTGACGGATATATTTCTGAGGGATTTATGACGGATATATTTCTGACCGATTTCTGACGGATATATTCCGAGGGATTTCGAGGGTAAAAGTTATCGGAAAATCCCTCGAAATCCGTCGAAATATGCCGTCAAAAATCCCTCGGGAATTACTGACGGGATTCCGACGGATTATCGTTTCTGAGGACCTAGTTCTGACAGACCAAAGTCGTCAAAAACCCGTCGGAAATGGCCTTTTCCGAGGAATTTCCGACGGATTTGTCCCTCGGAAACGCGATGTTTTCTTGTAGTGATAAACATTGTACAAGTTTGACGAACTTATTAAACATCTAACAACGTGGTTGCTAGGACTCTAAACCTAGTTTCATGCAACATGAGTGTTTATAAGTGTCTCAATGAGCTTTGTACAAGTTTGACGAACTTATGAAACATCTAATAACGTGTTTCTAGGACTCTAAACCAAGTTTCATGCAACATGAGTGCTTATAAGTTCCTCAATGAGCTTTTTACAAGTTTCACGAACTTATGAAACATCTAAAAACGCGTTTCTAGGACTCTAAACCAAGTTTCATGCAACATGAGTGCTTATAAGTGTCTCAATGAGATTTGTGCAAGTTTCACGAACTTAAGAAACATCTAACAACGCGTCTCTATGACTCTTAACCAAGTTTCATGCAACATGAGTGATTATAATTGTCTCAATGAGCTTTGTAAAAGTTTGATGAACTTATGAAACATCTAACACCACGTTTCTAGGACTCTAAACCAAGTTTCATGCAACATGAGTGCTTATAAATTCATCAATGAGCTTTGTAAAAGTTTCACGAATTTATGAAACATCTAAAAACGCGTTTCTAGGACTCTAAACCAGGATTCATGTAACATGAGTGTTTATAAGTGTCTCAATGAGCATTGTACAAGTTTGACGAACTTATGAAACATCTAACAACGCGTTTCTAGGATTCTGAACAAAGTATCTTGCAGCATGAGTGCTTATAAGTGTCTCAATGAGCTTTTTACAAGTTTGACGAACTTACGAAACATCAAACAACGCGTTTCTAGGACTGTAAACCAAGTTTCATGCAACATGAGTGCTTATAAGTTGACGAACTTATGAAACATCTAATATAGTAGTTTCTAGGACTCTAAACCAAGCTTCATGCAACATGAGTGTTTATAATTGTCTCAATGAGCGTTGTAACAGGTTTGACGAACTTATGAAACATCTAACAACGTGTTTTCTAAGACTCTAAACCATGTTTCAGAATAGTAAGAAACAAGTACTCTTCATTCATGCACATACCAGAGGGTAGATTATATGGTGTCAAGATCACAGGCCACAATGAATGATTACGAGACATGCCAAATGGATTAAACCCATCTGTACACAATCCAAGGTAAACATTTCGTGGTTCATCAGCAAACCGAGGATGTTGATTTTGAAAATATTTCCATTCCGCCGCATCGGAAGGATGACTCATTACTCCCTCATTTGCTTCGTGCTCGGCATGCCATCTCATGCCGCTGCCGCTGCAGTCTTGTGGCTCTGATACATTCTCTTCAATCTTTCAGCAACCGGTAAATACCACATACGACTATATGGAACTTTCGTTCTACGTCTGTCGTTCTTAGGTTTCCATCTTTGTGCACCACAAAAAACACATTTTTCTTCGTTTTCGTATTCTCTCCAGAATATCATACAATTGTTAATACAAACATCAATTGTATGATATGGAAGACCTAAATTGCGCATTAACTTCCCGGTTTCGTAATGAGAACCGGTAGACTTGTTTCCTTCGGTAAATAATCTCTCGGTAAATCGCAAACCGAATCTACTAACTTTTCACTCATATTATATTCACCTTATTTTGCATGACTCGAGCAACTAAGGATAACTGCGAGTGACCTTCACGACAACCATCATATAGTGGATCTTTTGCACCTTCTAACAAGTTGTAAAATTTCTTTGAATGGTTAAATATTGGTTCTTCTACATTTACATAACTACCTTCTTGATGATAATTTTCATCAAAGCCCACGTTTTCACGAAAAGTATCATTAACCATATCCACATACCTATCGTCAACTACATGGCTCCCACTTATATATGTAGGATCAATGTAGCTAGTTCCTAAATCGATATTTATTTCTTCCCCATGCTTATACCAAACAAAATAATCTGGCATAAACCCTCTACTATAAAGATGGTTCCAAATTCTTGTCCGGGGAGAAATTTTCCGTTTTGCAAACACTACAAGGGCGAGAAGGAGATGTTTGGAGAAGGAGATGTTTGTGGGTTGTTGAGGAGGAGAAGTGGTTGAGCTTTCTTTATAAAGAAACTAATAAGCGACTACATAGCGACTAAAACTATGTAGTCGCCAAAAACCGGTATACCTACCCAAAAAACACGTGTTTTTTGCACCTAACAAAAAGAACGATTTCCGACTATATAATGACATGCCGGATAAGTAGTTATATAGTCACTAAATAACCGACTATTTTACCACTTTTCGACATAGTCACAAATTAGCGACTAATTACCGACTTCATTCAAAAAAAAATTTCTCATAAAGATATTAGTCATATATCAGTCGTTAAGTTACGACTACATTACCGATTACTGTTTGTAGTCGTTAAATAACGTCTGATATATGACTATATCTCTGTAGTCGTTACACGGTCGTATAATAGTCGTTAAATAGTCATCAAAGTTGGCGACTAATTGCTTAGTCGCTATCGTAGTCGGAAAATCGTTGTTTTCTTGTATTGTATAAGTGTCTCAATACGCTTTGTACAAGTTTGACGAACTTATTAAACATCTAACAACGTGGTTGCTAGGACTCTAAACCTAGTTTCATGCAACATGAGTGTTTATAAGTGTCTCAATGAGCTTTGTACAAGTTTGACGAACTTATGAAACATCTAACAACGTCTTTCTAGGACTCTAAACCAAGTTTCATGCAACATGAGTGCTTATAAGTGTCTCAATGAGATTTGTGCAAGTTTCACGAACTTAAGAAACATCTAACAACGCGTCTCTATGACTCTTAACCAAGTTTCATGCAACATGAGTGCTTATAAGTGTCTCAATGAGCGTTGTACAAGTGGGACAAACTTATGAAACATCTTACAACGTGGTTTCTAGAACTCTAAACCAAGTTTCATGCAACATCAGTGCTTATAAGTATCTCAATGAGCTTTTTACAAGTTTGACGAAATTACGAAACATCTAACAACGCGTTTCTAGGACTCTAAACCAAGTTTCATGGAACATGAGTGCTTATAAATTCCTCAATGAACTTTGTATAAGTTTTACGAACTTATGAAACATCTTACAACGTGGTTTCTAGAACTCTAAACCAAGTTTCATGCAACATCAGTGCTTATAAGTATCTCAATGAGCTTTTTACAAGTTTGACGAAATTACGAAACATCTAACAACGCGTTTCTAGGACTCTAAACCAAGTTTCATGGAACATGAGTGCTTATAAATTCCTCAATGAACTTTGTATAAGTTTTACGAACTTATGAAACATCTAACAACGCGTTTCTACGATTCTAAACTAAGTTTCGTGCAAAATGAGTAATTATAAGTGTCTAAGTGAACTTTGTATAAGTTTCAGGAAGTTATGAAACATATAATAACATATTTCTAGGACTCTATACCAAGTTTCATGCAACATGAGTGCTTATAAGTTCCTCAATGAGCTTTGTTAAAGTTTGACGAGCTTATGTAACATCTAACAATGTGGTTTCTAGGACTCTAAACCAAGTTTCATGCAACATGAGTGCTTATAAGTGTTTCAATGAGCTTTGTACAAGTTTGACGAACTTATGAAACATCTAACAACGCGTTTCTAGGACTCTAAACCAAGTTTATTGCAACATGAGTGCTTATAAGGGTATCAATGAGCTTTGTAGTAGTTTGACGAACTTATGAAACATTTAACAACTTGGTTGCTAAGACTCTAAACCAAGTTTCATGCAACATGATTGCTTATAATTGTCTCAATGAGCTTTGTACAAGTTTGACGAACTTATGAAACATCTAACAACGTGGTTTCTAGGACTCTAAATCAAGTTTCATGCAACATGAGTGCTTATAAGTGTCTCAACGAGCTTTATACAAGTTTGACGAACTTATGAAACATTTAACAACGCATTTCTAGGACTCTAATCCAAGCTTCATGGAAAATGAGCGCTTATAAGTGTCTCAATGAACTTTGTTCAAGTTTGACAAACTTATGAAACATCTAACAACATGGTTTCTAGGACATTAAATCAAGTTTCATGCAACATGAGTGCTTATAAGTGTCTCAATGAGCTTTGTACAAGTTTGCGAACTTATGAAACATTTAACGAGCGTGTTTCTAGGACTCTAAACATAGTTTCATGCAACATGAGTTCTTATAAGTGTCTAAATGAGCTTTGTACAAGTTTCACGAAGTTATGAAACATCTAACAACGCGTTTCCAGGACTCTAAACCAAGTTTCATGCAACATATGTTCTTATAAGTGTCTTAATGAGCTTTTTACTAGTTTGACGAACTTATGAAACATCTAACAACATGGTTGCTAGGACTCTAAAACCAAGTTTCATGCAACATGAGTGCTTATAAGTTCTTCAATGAGCTTTGTTAAAGTTTAACGAACTTATGAAACATCTAACAACGTTGTTTCTAGGACTCTAGACAAAGCTTCATGCAGCATGAGTGCTTATAAGTGTCTCAATGAGCTTTGTACAAATTTGACGAACTTATGAAACATCTAACAACGTGGTTTCTAGGACTGTAAATAAAGTTTCATGCAACATGAGTGCTTATAACTGTCTCAATGAGATTTGTACAAGTTTGACAAACTTATGAAACACTTAACAACGCTTTTGTAGGACTCTAAACCAAGCTTTATGCAACACGAGTGCTTATAAGTTTCTCAATGAGCTTTGTACAAGTTTGACAAACTTAAGAAACATCTAACAATGTGGTTTCTAGGACTCTAAATCAAGTTTCATGCAACATGAGTGCTTATAGGTGTCTCAATGAGCTTTGTACAAGTTTGACGAACTTATGAAACATTTAACATCGTGTTTCTATGACTCTAAACATAGTTTCATGAAACATGAGTGCTTATAAGTGTCTTTATGAGCTTTGTTCAAGTTTGAAGAACTTATGAAACATTTAACAATGCATTTCTAGGACCTCTAAATCAAGTTTCATGCAACATGAGTGTTTATAAGTGTCTCAATGAGCTTTGTACAAGTTTGACGAATTTATGAAACATCTAACAACGCGTTTCTAGGATTCTAAAAATTTTTCATGCAACATGAGTGCTTATAAGTGTCTCAATGAGCTTTGTACAACTTTGACAAACTTATGAAACATATAAGAACCCGTTTCTAGGACTCTAAACCAAGTTTCATGCAACATGAGCTTTGTTAAAGTTTTACGAACTTATGAAACATTTAACAACGTGGTTTCTAGGACTCTAAACCAAGCTTCATGCAACATGAGTGTTTATAATTGTCTTAATGAGCATTGTAACAGGTTTTACGAACTTATGAAACATCTAACAACGTGGTTTCGAGGAGTCTAAACCAAGTTTCATGCAACATGAGTGCTTATAAGTGTCTCAATGAGCTTTGTACCAGTTTGACGAACTTATGAAATATATAATAACGTGGTTGCTAGGATTCTAAACCAAGTTTTATGCAACATGAGTGCTTATAAGTGTCTCAATGAGCTTTGTACAAGTTTGACGAACTTATGAAACATCTAACAACGTGTTTTTAGGACTCTAAACCAAGTTTCATGCAACATGAATGCTTATAAGTTCCTCAATGAGCTTTTTACAAGTTTCACGAACTTATGAAACATCTAAAAACGCGTTTCTAAAACTCTAAACCAAGTTTCATGCAACATGACTTCTTATAATTGTCTCAATGAGCTTTGTACAAGTTTGACGAACTTATGAAACATCTAACAATGTGGTTTCTAGGACTCTCAACCAAGTTTCATGCAACATGAGTGCTTATAAGTGTCTCAATGAGATTTGTACAAGTTTGACGAACTTATGAAACATCTAACAATACGTTTATAGGACTCTAAACCAAGTTTTATGCAACGTGAGTCCTTATAAGTTCTTAAATGAGCTTTGTTAAAGTTTGAGGAACTTATGTAACATCTAACAATGTGGTTTCTAGGACTCTAAAAAAAGTTTCATGCAACATGAGTGCTTATAAGTGTTTTAATGAGCTTTGTACAAGTTTGACAAACTTATGAAACATCTAACAACGCGTTTCTAGGACTCTAAATCAAGCTTCATGCAACATGAGTGCTTCTAAGTGTCTCAATGAGCTTTGTACAAGTTTAAGGAACTTATGAAACATTTAACAACGCGTTTCTAGGACTCTAAACCAAAGTTCATGCAACATGAGTGCTTATAAGTGTCTGAATGAGCTCTGTACAAGTTTGACAAACTTATGAAACATCTAACAACGTGGTTTCTAGGACTCTAAATCAAGTTTCATGCAACATGAGTGCTTATAAGTGTCTCAATGAGCTGCGTAGAAGTTTGACGAACTTATGAAACATTTAACAACGCGTTTCTAGGACTCTAAACATAGTTTCATGCAACATGAGTCCTTATAAGTGTCTGAATAAGCTTTGTACAAGTTTCACGAAGTTATGAAACATCTAACAATGCGTTTCTAGGACTAAACCAAGTTTCATGCAACATGAGTGTTTATAAGTGTCTCAATGAGCTTTGTACAAGTTTAACGAACTTATGAAACATCTAACAACGCGTTTATAGGACTCTAAACCAAGTTTCATGAAACATGAGTGCCTTTAAGTGTCTCAATGAGCTTAGTACAAGTTTGACGAATTTATGATACATATAACAACGCGTTTCTAGGACTCTAAAACAATTTCCATGCAACATGAGTGCTTATAAGTTCCTCAATGAGTTTTGTTAAAGTTTGACGAACTTATGAAACATCTAACAACGTGGTTTCTAGGACTCTATACCAAGCTTCATGCAACATGAGTGCTTATAAGTGTCTCAATGAGCTTTGTGCAAGTTTGACGAACTTATGAAACATCTAACAACGTGGTTGCTAGGACTCTAAACCAAGTTTCATGCAACATGAGTGCTTATAACTTCCTCAATGAGCTTTGTACAAGTTTGACGAACTTTTGAAACATCTAACAACGTAGTTTCTAGGACTCTAAACCAAACTTCATTCAACATGAGTGCTTTTAAGTGTCTCAATGAGCTTTGTTGAAGTTTGACGAACTTTTGAAACATCTAACAACGTGGTTTCTAGGACTCTAAACCACACTTCATGCAACATGACTGCTTATAAGTGTCTCAATGAGCTTTGTACAAGTTTGACGAACTTATGAAACATCTAAAAACCTGGTTGCTAGGACTCTAAACCAAGTTTCATGCAACATGACTGCTTATAAGTGTCTCAATGAGCTTTGTACAAGTTTGAAGAACTTATGAAACATCTTACAACGCGTTTCTAGGACTCTAAACTAAGTTTCATGCAACACGAGTGCTTATAAGTGTCTCAATGAACTTTGTAAAAGTTTGAAGAGCTTATGAAACATCTAACAACATGTTCAAGGACTCTAAACCAAGTTTAATGCAACATGTGTGCTTATAAGTTCTTCAATGAGCTTTGTACAAATTTCACGAACTTATGAAATATCCAACAACGCTTTTCTAGGACTCTAAACCAAGATTCATGAAACATGAGTGCTTATAAGTGTCTTAATGAGCTTTGTTCAAGTTTGAAGAACTTATGAAACATTTAACAATGCATTTCTAGGACCTCTAAATCAAGTTTCATGCAACATGAGTGTTTATAAGTGTCTCAATGAGCTTTGTACAAGTTTGACGAACTTATGAAACATCTAACAACGCGTTTCTAGGATTCTAATAAATTTTCATGCAACATGAGTGCTTATAAGTGTCTCAATGAGCTTTGTACAACTTTGACAAACTTATGAAACATATAAGAACCCGTTTCTAGGACTCTAAACCAAGTTTCATGCAACATGAGCTTTGTTAAAGTTTTACGAACTTATGAAACATTTAACAACGTGGTTTCTAGGACTCTAAACCAAGCTTCATGCAACATGAGTGTTTATAATTGTCTTAATGAGCGTTGTAACAGGTTTTACGAACTTATGAAACATCTAACAACGTGGTTTCGAGGAGTCTAAACCAAGTTTCATGCAACATGAGTGCTTATAAGTGTCTCAATGAGCTTTGTACCAGTTTGACGAACTTATGAAATATATAATAACGTGGTTGCTAGGATTCTAAACCAAGTTTCATGCAACATGAGTGCTTATAAGTGTCTCAATGAGCTTTGTACAAGTTTTACGAACTTATGAAACATCTAACAACGTGTTTTTAGGACTCTAAACCAAGTTTCATGCAACATGAGTGCTTATAAGTTCCTCAATGAGCTTTTTACAAGTTTCACGAACTTATGAAACATCTAAAAACGCGTTTCTAAAACTCTAAACCAAGTTTCATGCAACATGACTTCTTATAATTGTCTCAATGAGCTTTGTACAAGTTTGACGAACTTATGAAACATCTAACAATGTGGTTTCTAGGACTCTCAACCAAGTTTCATGCAACATGAGTGCTTATAAGTGTCTCAATGAGATTTGTACAAGTTTGACGAACTTATGAAACATCTAACAATACGTTTATAGGACTCTAAACCAAGTTTCATGCAACGTGAGTCCTTATAAGTTCTTAAATGAGCTTTGTTAAAGTTTGAGGAACTTATGTAACATCTAACAATGTGGTTTCTAGGACTCTAAAAAAGTTTCATGCAACATGAGTGCTTATAAGTGTTTTAATGAGCTTTGTACAAGTTTGACAAACTTATGAAACATCTAACAACGCGTTTCTAGGACTCTAAATCAAGCTTCATGCAACATGAGTGCTTCTAAGTGTCTCAATGAGCTTTTTACAAGTTTAACGAACTTATGAAACATTTAACAACGCGTTTCTAGGACTCTAAACCAAAGTTCATGCAACATGAGTGCTTATAAGTGTCTGAATGAGCTTTGTACAAGTTTGACAAACTTATGAAACATCTAACAACGTGGTTTCTAGGACTCTAAATCAAGTTTCATGCAACATGAGTGCTTATAAGTGTCTCAATGAGCTGCGTAGAAGTTTGACGAACTTATGAAACATTTAACAACGCGTTTCTAGGACTCTAAACATAGTTTCATGCAACATGAGTCCTTATAAGTGTCTGAATAAGCTTTGTACAAGTTTCACGAAGTTATGGAACATCTAACAATGCGTTTCTAGGACTAAACCAAGTTTCATGTAACATGAGTGTTTATAAGTGTCTCAATGAGCTTTGTACAAGTTTAACGAACTTATGAAACATCTAACAACGCGTTTATAGGACTCTAAACCAAGTTTCATGAAACATGAGTGACTTTAAGTGTCTCAATGAGCTTAGTACAAGTTTGACGAATTTATGATACATATAACAACGCGTTTCTAGGATTCTAAACCAATTTCCATGCAACATGAGTGCTTATAAGTTCCTCAATGAGTTTTGTTAAAGTTTGACGAACTTATGAAACATCTAACAACGTGGTTCTAGGACTCTATACCAAGCTTCATGCAACATGAGTGCTTATAAGTGTCTCAATGAGCTTTGTGCAAGTTTGACGAACTTATGAAACATCTAACAACGTGGTTGCTAGGACTCTAAACCAAGTTTCATGCAACATGAGTGCTTATAACTTCCTCAATGAGCTTTGTACAAGTTTGACGAACTTTTAAAAAATCTAACAACGTAGTTTCTAGGACTCTAAACCAAACTTCATTCAACATGAGTGCTTTTAAGTGTCTCAATGAGCTTTGTTGAAGTTTGACGAACTTTTGAAACATCTAACAACGTGGTTTCTAGGACTCTAAACCACACTTCATGCAACATGACTGCTTATAAGTGTCTCAATGAGCTTTGTACAAGTTTGACGAACTTATGAAACATATAAAAACGTGGTTGCTAGGACTCTAAACCAAGTTTCATGCAACATGACTGCTTATAAGTGTCTCAATGAGCTTTGTACAAGTTTGAAGAACTTATGAAACATCTTACAACGCGTTTCTAGGACTCTAAACTAAGTTTCATGCAACACGAGTGCTTATAAGTGTCTCAATGAGCTTTGTAAAAGTTTGAAGAGCTTATGAAACATCTAACAACATGTTCAAGGACTCTAAACCAAGTTTAATGCAACATGTGTGCTTATAAGTTCTTCAATGAGCTTTGTACAAGTTTCACGAACTTATGAAATATCCAACAACGCTTTTCTAGGACTCTAAACCAAGATTCATGTAACATAAGTGTTTATAAGTGTCTCAATGAGCATTGTACAAGTTTAAAGAACTTATGAAACATCTAACAACGCGTTTCTAGGATTCTTAACTAAGTATCATACAACATGAGTGCTTATAAGTGTCTCAATGAGCTTTTTACAAGTTTGACTAACTTACGAAACATAAAACAACGCGTTTCTAGGACTCTAAACCAAGTTTCATGCAACATGAGTGCTTATAAGTTGCTCAATGAGCTTTGTTAAAGTTTTACGAACTTATGAAACATCTAACAACGTGGTTTCTAGGAATATAAACCAAGCTTCATGCAACATGAGTGTTTATAATTGTCTCAATGAGCTTTGTACAAGTTTGACGAACTTATGAAACATCTAACAACACGTTTCTAGGACTCTAAATAAAGCTTCCTGCAACATGAGTGCTTCTAAGTGTCTCAATGAGCTTTGTACAAGTCCGACGAACTTATGAAACATTTAAAAACGCGTTTCTAGGACTCTAAACCAAGTTTCATGAAAAATGAGTGCTTAAAAGTTCCTCAATGAGCTTTGTACAAGGTTAACGAACTTATGAAACATCTATCAACGTGGTTGCTAGGAATCTAAACCAAGTTTCATGCAACATGAAAGCTTATAAGTGTCTCAATGAGCGTTGTAAAAGTTGGAAAAACTTATGAAACATCTAACAACGTGGTTTCTAAGACTCTAAACCAAATTTCATGCAACATGAGTGATTATAAGTGTCTTTGTGAGCTTTGTACAAGTTTGTCGAACTTACGAAACATCTAACAACGCGTCTGTAGGACTCTTAACCATGTTTCATGCCACATGAGTGCTAATAAGTGTCTCAATGATCATTTTACAAGTTGGACAAACTGATGAAACATCTAACAACGTGGTTTCTACAACTCTAAACCAAGTATCATGCAACATGAGTGCTTATAAGTGTCTCAATGAGCTTTTTACAAGTTTGACGAACTTACGAAACATCAAACAAAGCGTTTCTAGGACTCTAAACCAATTTACATGGAACATGAGTGCTTATAAATTCCTCAATGAACTTTGTATAAGTTTTACGAACTTATGAAACATCTAACAACGCGTTTCTAGGACTCTAAACTAAGTTTCATGCAACATGAGTAATTATAAGTATCTAAGTGAGCTTTGTACAAGTTTCAGGGAGTTATGAAACATATAACAACACATTTCTAGGACTCTATACCAAGTTTCATGCAACATGAGTGCTTATAAGTTCCTCAATGAGCTTTGTTAAAGTTTGACGAGCTTATGTAACATCTAACAATGTGGTTTCTGGTACTCAAACCAAGTTTCATGCAACATGAGTGCTTATAAGTGTTTCTATGAACTTTGTACAAGTTTGACGAACTTATGAAACATCTAACAACACGTTACTAGGACTCTAAACCAAGTTTATTGCAGCATGAGTGCTTATAAGGGTCTCAATGAGCTTTGTAGTAGTTTGACGAACTTATGAAACAATTAACAACGTGGTTGCTAAGACTCCCAACCAAGTTTCATGCAACATGAGTGCTTATAAGTTCTTCAATGAGCTTTGTTAAAGTTGAACGTGGTTTCTAGGACTCTAAATCAAGCCTCATGCAACATGAGTGCTTATAATTGTCTCAATGAGCTTTGTACAAGTTTGACGAACTTATTAAACATCTAACAACGTGGTTTCAAGGACTCTAAATCAAGTTTCATGCAACATGAGTGCTTATAAGTGTCTCAATGAGCTTTATACAAGTTTGACGAACTTATGATACATTTAACAACGCATTTCTAGGACTCTAAACCAAGCTTCATGCAACATGAGCGCTTATAAGTGTCTCAATGAACTTTGTTCAAGTTTGACAAACTTATGAAACATCTAACAACATGGTTTCTAGTTCTCTAAATCAAGTTTCATGCAACATGAGTGCTTATAAGTGTTTCAATGAGCTTTGTACAAGTTTGACGAACTTATGAAACATTTAACAGCGTGTTTCTAGGACTCTTAATGAGCTTTGTTCAAGTTTGAATAACTTATGAAACATTTAACAATGCATTTCTAGGACTCTAAACCAAGCTTCATGAAACATGAGTGTTTATAAGTGACTCAATGAGCTTTGTACAAGTTTGACGAACTTATGAAACATCTAACAACGCGTTTCTAGGATTCTAAAAATTTTCATGCAACATGAGTGGTTATAAGTGTCTCAATGAGCTTTGTACAACTTTGACAAACTTATGAAACATATAACAACCCGTTTCTAGGACTCTAAACCAAGTTTCATGCAACATGAGTGCTTATAAGTTGCTTAATGAGCTTTGTTAAAGTTTTACGAACTTATGAAACATTTAACAACGTGGCTTCTAGGAATCTAAACCAAGCTTCATGCAACATGAGTGTTTATAATTGTCTCAATGAGCGTTGTAACAGGTTTGACGAACTTATGAAACATCTAACAACGTGGTTTCGAGGACTCTAAACCAAGTTTCATGCAACATGAGTGCTTATAAGTGTCTCAATGAGGTTTGTACCAGTTTGACGAACTTATGAAACATATAACAACGTGGTTGCTAGGACTCTAAACCAAGTTTCACGCAACATGAGTGCTTATAAGTGTCTCAATGAGCTTTGTACAAGTTTGACGAACTTATGAAACATCTAACAACGTGTTTTTAGGACTCTAAACCATGTTTCATGCAACATGAGTGCTTATATGTTCCTCAATGAGCTTTTTACAAGTTTCACGAACTTATGAAACATTTAAAAACGCGTTTCTAAAACTCTAAACCAAGTTTCATGCAACATGACTTCTTATAATTGTCTCAATGAGCTTTGTACAAGTTTCACGAACTTATGAAACATCTAACAACGTGGTTTCTAGGAATCTCAACCAAGTTTCATGCAATATGAGTGCTTATAAGTTTCTCAATGAGCTTTGTACAAGTTTGACGAACTTATGAAACATCTAACAATGCGTTTCTAGGACTCTAAACCAAGTTTCATGCAACGTGAGTCCTTAGAAGTTCTTAAATGAGCTTTGTTAAAGTTTGAGGAACTTATGTAACATCTAACAATGTGGTTTTAGGACTCTAAAAAAAGATTCATGCAACATGAGTGCTTATAAGTGTTTTAATGAGCTTTGTACAAGTTTAAAAAAATTATGAAACATCTAACAACGCGTTTATGGGACTCTAAAAAAGTTTCATGCAACATGAGTGCTTATAAGTGTTTTAATGAGCTTTGTACAAGTTTGAGGAACTTATGTAACATCTAACAATGTGGTTTCTAGGACTCTAAAAAAAGTTTCATGCAACATGAGTGCTTATAAGTGTTTTAATGAGCTTTGTACAAGTTTGACAAACTTATGAAACATCTAACAACGCGTTTCTAGGACTCTAAATCAAGCTTCATGCAACATGAGTGCTTCTAAGTGTCTCAATGAGCTTTGTACAAGTTTAACGAACTTACGAAACATTTAACAACGTGTTTCTAGGACTCTAAACCAAAGTTCATGCAACATGAGTGCTTATAAGTGTCTGAATGAGCTCTGTACAAGTTTGACAAACTTATGAAACATCTAACAACGTGGTTTCTAGGACTCTAAATCAAGTTTCATGCAACATGAGTGCTTATAAGTGTTTCAATGAGCTTCGTACAAGTTTGACGAACTTATGAAACATTTAACAACGCGTTTCTAGGACTCTAAACATAGTTTCATGCAACATGAGTCCTTATAAGTGTCTGAATAAGCTTTGTCCAAGTTTCACGAAGTTATGAAACATCTAACAATGCGTTTCTAGGACTAAACCTAATTTCATGCAACATGAGTGTTTATAAGTGTCTCAATGAGCTTTGTAGAAGTGTAACGAACTTATGAAACATCTAACAACGCGTTTCTAGAACTCTAAACCAAGTTTCATGCAACATGAGTACTTATAAGTGTCTCAATGAGTTTTGTACAAGTTTCACGAACTTATGAAACATCTAACAACGCGTTTCTAGGACTCTAAACCAAGTTTCATGCAACATGAGTGCTTATAAATTCCTCAATGAGTATTGTACAAGTTTCAAGAACTTATGAAACATATAACAACACGTTTCTAGGACTTTAAACAAAGTTTCATGCAACATGAGTGCTTATAAGTGTCTCAATGAGCTTTGTAGAAGTTTGAAGAACTTACGAAACATCTAACAATGTGTTTCTATGACACTAAACCAAGTTTCATGCAAGGTGAGTGCTTATAAATTCCTAAATGAGCTTTGTAGAAATTTTACGAACGTATGAAACATCTAACAACGCGTTTCTAGGACTCTAAACCAAGTTTCATGTAACATGAGTGATTCTAAGTGTCTTAATGAACTTTTTACAAGTTTCACGAACTTATGAAACATATAACAACTCGTTTCTTGGACTCTAAACCAAGTTTCATGCAACACGAGTACTTATAAGTCCTCAATGATCTTTCTTAAAGTTTTACGAACTTATGAAACATCTAACAACGTGGTTTCTAGGACTCTAAACCAAGCTTCATAGCACATGAGTGTTTATAAGTGCCTCAATGAGCTTTGTACAAGTTTGGCGAACTTATGAAACATTTAACAATGTGGTTTCTAGGACTCTAAACCAAGTTTACTGCAACATAAGGGCTTATAAGTGTCTCAGTGAGCTTTGTACAAGTTTGACGAACTTATGAAACATATAAAAACGCGTTTCTAGGACTCTAAACAAAGTTTCATGCAATATGAGTGTTTTTAAGTGTCTCAATGAGCTTTGTTTAAGTTTTACGAACTTTTGAAACATCTAACAACGTGGTTTCTAGGACTCTAAACCACACTTCATGCAACATGACTGCTTATAATTAAGTGTCTCAATGAGCTTTGTACAAGTTTTACGAACTTATGAAACATCTAAAAACGTGGTTGCTAGGACTCTAAACCAAGTTTCATGCAACATGAGTGCTTATAAGTGTCTCAATGAGCTTTGTACAAGTTTGACGAACTTATGAAACATCTTACAACGCGTTTCTAGGACTCTAAACCAAGTTTCATGCAACATGATTGCTTATAATTGTCTCAATGAGCTTTGTACAAGTTTGACGAGCTTATGAAACATCTAACAACCCGTTTCAAGGAATCTAAACCAAGTTTAATGCAACACGTGTGCTTATAAGTTACTCAATGAGCTTTGTACAAGTTTCACGAACTTATGAAATATCTAAAAACACGTTTCTAGGACTCTAAACCAAGTTTCATGCAACATGAGTGCTTATAAGTGTCTCAATGAGCTTTGTAGAAGTTTGACGAACTTATGAAACATCTAACACCGTGGTTTCTAAGACTCTTAACCAAGTTTCATGCAACATGAGTGCTTATAAGTGTCTCAATGAGATTTTTACAAGTTTGACGAACCTATGAAACATCTAACAACGCGTTTCTAGAACTCTAAACCAAGTTTCATGCAACATGAGTACTTATAAGTGTCTCAATGAGTTTTGTACAAGTTTCACGAACTTATGAAACATTTAACCACACGTTTTCTAGGACTCTAAACCAAGTTTCATGCAACATGAGTGCTTATAAATTCCTCAATGAGTATTGTACAAGTTTCAAGAACTTATGAAACATATAAAAACACGTTTCTAGGACTCTAAACAAAGTTTCATGCAACATGAGTGCTTATAATTGTCTCAATGAGCTTTGTAGAAGTTTGAAGAACTTACGAAACATCTAACAATGTGTTTCTATGACACTAAACCAAGTTTTATGCAAGGTGAGTGCTTATAAATTCCTAAATGAGCTTTGTAGAAATTTTACGAACGTATGAAACATCTAACAACACCATTTCTAGGACTCTAAACCAAGTTTCATGCAACATGAGTGCTTATAAGTGTCTCAATGAGGTTTGTACAAGTTTCACGAACTTATGAAACATCTAACAACACGGTTTCTAGGAATCTAAACCAAGTTTCATGCAACATGAGTTCTTATAAGTGTCTGAATGAGTTTTGGACATGTTTGACGAACTTATGAAACAACTAACAACGCCTATCTAGGTTTCTAAACCAAGTTTCGTGCAACATAAGTGCTTATAAGTGTCTCAATGAGCTTTGTACAAGTTTTACGAACTTATGAAACATCTATCAACGCGTTTCTAGGACTCTAAACCAAGTTTCATGCAACATGAGTGCTTATAAGTTCCTCAATGAGATTTGTACTAGTTTCACGAACTTATGAAACATCTAACAACGTGGTTGCTAGGACTCTAAACCAAGTTTCATGCAACATGAGTGCTTATAAGTGTCTCAACGAGCTTTGTACAAGTTTGACGAATTTATGAAACCTCTAACAACGCGTTTCTAAAACTGTAAACCAAGTTTAATACAACATGAGTGCTTATGAGTTCATCAATTAGCTTTGTTAAAGTTTGAAGAATTTATGAAACATCTAACAACGCGGTTCTAAGACTCTAAACCAAGTTTCATCCAACATAAGTGCTTATAAGTGTCTCAATGAGCTTTGTACAAGTTTCACGAACTTATGAAACATCTAAAACTGCTTTTCTAGGATCTAAACCAAGGTTCATGCAACATGAGTGCTTATAAGTGTCTCAATGAGCTTTGTACAAGTTAGACGAACTTACCAAACATCGAACAACGCTTTTCTAGGACTATAAAGCAAGTTTAATGCAACATGAGTGCTTATAAGTGTCTCAATGAGCTTTGTACTAGTTTGACGAACTTATGAAATATCTAACAACGCGTTTTCTAGGACTCTAAACCAAGTTTCATGCAACATGAGTGCTTATAAAGTGTCTCAACGAGCTTTGGACATGTTTGACGAACTTATGAAACATCTAACAACGCGTTTCTAGGACTCTAAACCAAGTTTCACGCAACATGAGTGCATATAAGTGTCTCAATGAGCTTTGTACACGTTGTACGAACTTATGAAACATCTAGCAACGCGTTTCTAGGACTCTAAACTAAGTTTCATGCAATGTGAGTGCTTGTTAATGTCTGAATGAGCTTTGGACATGTTTGACGAACTTATGAAACATCTAACAACGTGTTTCTAGAACTCTAAACCAAGTTTCATGCAACATGAGTGCTTATAAGTGTCTCAATGAGCTTTGTAGAAGTTTGAAGAACTTACGAAACATCTAACAATGTGTTTCTATGACACTAAACCAAGTTTCATGCAAGGTGAGTGCTTATAAATTCCTAAATGAGCTTTGTAAAAATTTTACGAACGTATGAAACATCTAACAACGCGTTTCTAGGACTCTAAACCAAGTTTCATGTAACATGAGTGATTCTAAGTGTCTTAATGGGCTTTTTACAAGTTTGCCGAACTTATAAAACATCTAACAACGCGTTTCTAGGACTCTAAACCAAGTTTCATGCAACATGATTGCTTATAAATGTTTCAAAGATCTTTGTACAAGTTTTACGAACTTACGAAACATATAACAATGTGTTTCTATGACTCTAAACCAAGTTTCAGGCAAGGTGAGTGCTAATAAGTTCCTCAATGATCTTTGTAGAAGTTTTACGAACGTATGAAACATCTAACAACGCGTTTCTAGGACTCTAAACCAAGTTTCATGTAACATGAGTGATTCTAAGTGTCTTAATGAACTTTTTACAAGTTTCACGAACTTATGAAACATATAACAACTCGTTTCTTGGACTCTAAACCAAGTTTCATGCAACACGAGTACTTATAAGTCCTCAATGATCTTTCTTAAAGTTTTACGAACTTATGAAACATCTAACAACGTGGTTTCTAGGACTCTAAACCAAGCTTCATAGCACATGAGTGTTTATAAGTGTCTCAATGAGCTTTGTACAAGTTTGGCGAACTTATGAAACATTTAACAATGTGGTTTCTAGGACTCTAAACCAAGTTTACTGCAACATGAGTGCTTATAAAGTGTCTCAACGAGCTTTGGACATGTTTGACGAACTTATGAAACATCTAACAACGCGTTTCTAGGACTCTAAACCAAGTTTCACGCAAGATGAGTGCATATAAGTGTCTCAATGAGCTTTGTACACGTTGTACGAACTTATGAAACATCTAGCAACGCGTTTCTAGGACTCTAAACTAAGTTTCATGCAATGTGAGTGCTTGTTAATGTCTCGAATGAGCTTTGGACATGTTTGACGAACTTATGAAACATCTAACAACGTGTTTCTAGGACTCTAAACCAAGTTTCATGCAACATGAGTGCTTATAAGTGTCTCAATGAGGTTTGTACAAGTTTCACGAACTTATGAAACATCTAACAACACGGTTTCTAGGAATCTAAACCAAGTTTCATGCAACATGAGTTCTTATAAGTGTCTGAATGAGCTTTGGACATGTTTGACGAACTTATGAAACAACTAACAACGCCTATCTAGGTTTCTAAACCAAGTTTCGTGCAACATAAGTGCTTATAAGTGTCTCAATGAGCTTTGTACTAGTTTGACGAACTTATGAAACATCTAACAACACGGTTTCTAGGACAATAAACCAAGTTTCATGCAACATGGGTGCATATAAGTGTCTCAAAGAGATTTGTACTAGTTTCACGAACTTATGAAACATCTAACAACGTGGTTGCTAGGACTCTAAACCAAGTTTCATGCAACATGAGTGCTTATAAGTGTCTCAACGAGCTTTGTACAAGTCGACGAATTTATGAAACCTCTAACAACGCGTTTCTAAAACTCTAAACCAAGTTTAATACAACATGAGTGCTTATGAGTTCATCAATTAGCTTTGTTAAAGTTTGAAGAATTTATGAAACATCTAACAACGCGGTTCTAAGACTCTAAACCAAGTTTCATCCAACATAAGTGCTTATAAGTGTCTCAATGAGCTTTGTACAAGTTTCACGAACTTATGAAACATCTAAAACCGCTTTTCTAGGATCTAAAGCAAGTTTCATGCAACATGAGTGCTTATAAGTGTCTCAATGAGCTTTGTACAAGTTAGACGAACTTACCAAACATCTAACAACGCGTTTCTAGGACGATAAAGCAAGTTTGATGCAACATGAGTGCTTATAAGTGTCTCAACGAGCTTTGTACTAGTTTGACGAACTTATGAAATATCTAACAACGCGTTTTCTAGGACTCTAAACCAAGTTTCATGCAACATGAGTGCTTATAAAGTGTCTCAACGAGCTTTGGACATGTTTGACGAACTTATGAAATATCTAACAACGCGTTTGTAGGACTCTAAACCAAGTTTCACGCAACATGAGTGCTTATAAGTGTCTCAATGAGCTTTGTACACGTTGTACGAACTTATATATGAAACATCTAGCAACGCGTTTCTAGGACTCTAAACTAAGTTTCATGCAATGTGAGTGCTTGTTTAATGTCCGAATGAGCTTTGGACATGTTTGACGAACTTATGAAACATCTAACAACGTGTTTCTAGGACTCTAAACCAAGTTTCATGCAACATGAGTGCTTATAAGTGTCTCAATGAGCTTTGTACAAGTTTGACGAACTTATGAAATATCTAACAACGCATTTCTAGGACTATAAACCAAGTTTCATGCAGCATGAGTGCTTATAAAAGTGTCTCAATGAGCTTTCTATAAGTTTGATGAACTTATGAAACATCTAACATCACCATTTCTAGGACTATAATCCAAGTTTCATGCAACATGAGTGCTTATAAGTGTCTCAATGAGCTTTTTACAAGTTTCACGAACTTACGAAACATCTAAAAACGCGTTTCTAGGATCTAAACCAAGTTTCGTGCGACATGAGTGCTTATAAGTGTCTCAATGAGCTTTGTACAAGTCTGACGAACTTACCAAACATCTAACAACGCGTTTCTAGGACTCTAAAGCAAGTTTAATGCAACATGAGTGTTTATAAGTGTCTCAATGAGCTTTGTACTAGTCACACAAACTTATGAAATATCTAACAACGCATTTTCTAGGACTCTAAACCAAGTTTCATGCAATGTGAGTGCTTATAAGTTTCTGAATGAGCTTTGGAAATGTTTGACGAACTTATGAAACATCTAACAACGCGTTTCTATGACTCTAAGCCAAGCTTCATGCAACATGAGTGCTTATAAGTGTCTCAATGAGCTTTGTAGAAGTTTGACGAACTTATGAAACATCTAACAACGCGTTTCTAGGACTCTAAACAAAGTTTCATGCAACATGAGTGCTTATAAAAGTGTCTCAATGAGCTTTGGATAAATTTGACGAACTTATGAAACATCTAACAACACCATTTCTAGGACTCTAAACCAAGTTTCATGCAACATGAGTGCTTATAAGTGTCTCAATGAGCTTTGTACAAGTTTCACGAACTTATGAAACATCTAACAACCCGTTTTTTAGGACTCTAAACCAAGTTTCATGCAACATAAGTACTTATAAGTGTCTCAATGAGCTTTGGAAATGTTTGACGAACTTATGAAATATCTAACAACGCGTATCTAGGACTCTAAACCAAGTTTCATGCAACATAAGTGCTTATAAGTGTCTCAATGAGCTTTGTACAAGTTTTACGAACTTATGAAACATCTAACAACGCGTTTCTAGGATCGAAACCTAGTTTCATGCAACATGAGTGGTTATAAATGTCTCAATGAGGTTTGTAAATGTTTGACGAACTTATGAAACATCTAAAAACGTGTTTCTAGGACTCTAAACCAAGTTTCATGCACCATGAGTGCTTATAAGGGTCTCAATGAGCTTTGTACAAGTTTCACGAACTTATGAAACATTTAACAACGCGTTTCTAGAACTCTAAACCAAGTTTCATGCAAGATGAGTGCTTATAAGTGTCTTAACGAGCTTTGTACAAGTTTGACGAATTTATGAAACACCTAACAACGTGTTTCTAGGACCCTAAACCAAGTTTCATGCAACATGCGTGCTTATAAGTGTCTCAACGAACTTTGTAGAAGTTTGACGAACTTATGAAACATCTAACAACGCGTTTATAGGACTCCAAACCAAGTTTCATGCAACATGATTGCTTATAAGTATCTCAATGAGATTTGTACAAGTTTTACGAACTTATGAAACATATAACAACGCGTTTCTAGGACTCCAAACCAAGTTTCATGCAACATGATTCCTTATAAGTTTCTCAATGAGCTTTGTACTAGTTTGTCGAACTTATGAAACATCTAACAACACGGTTTCTAGGACTCTAAACCAAGTTTCATGCAACATGGGTACATATAAGTGTCTCAATGAGATTTGTACTAGTTTCACGAACTTAAGAAACATCTAACAACGTGGTTGCTAGGACTCTAAACCAAGTTTCATGCAACATGAGTGTTTATAAGTTTCTCAATGAGTTTTGTACAAGTTTCACGAACTTATGAAACATCTAACCGCGTTTCTAGGATCTAAACCAAGTTTCATGCAACATGAGTGCTTATAACAGTCTCAATGAGTTTTTTACAAGTTTCACGAACTTACCAAACATCTAACAACGCGTTTCTAGGACTCTAAAGCAAGTTTAATTGAACATAAGTGCTTATAAGTGTATCAATGAGCTTTGTACTAGTTTGCCAAAGTTATGAAACATCTAACAACACGTTTTCTAGGATTCTAAACCAAGTTTCATGCAACATGAGTGCTTATTAGTGTCTCAATGAGCTTTGTACAAGTTTCACGAACTTATGAAACATCTAACAACCCGTTTTTTAGGACTCTAAACCAAGTTTCATGCAACATGAGTGCTTATAAGTGTCTCAATGAGCTTTGGACATGTTTGAAGAACTTATGAAACATCTAACAACGCGTATCTAGGATCTAAACAAAGTTTTATGCAATATGAGTGCTTATAAGTGTTTGAATGAGGTTTGTAAAAGTTTTACGAACTTATGAAACATCTAAAAACGCGTTTCTAGGACTCTAAACCAAGTTTCATGCAACATGAGTGCTTATAAGGGTCTCAATGAGCTTTGTACAAGTTTCACGAACTTATGAAACATCTAACAACGCGTTTCTAGGACTCTAAACCAAGTTTCATGCAACATGATATCTATAAGTTTCTCAACGAACTTCGTACAAGTTTGACGAACTTATGAAACATCTAACAACGCGTTTCTAGGACTCCAAACCAAGTTTCAATAAACATGATTGCTTATAAGTATCTCAATGAGCTTTGTACAAGTTTAACGAACTTATGAAACATATAACAACGCGTTTCTAGGACTCCAAACCAAGTTTCATGCAACATGAGTGCTTATAAGTTTCTCAATGAGCTTTTTACTAGTTTGACGAACTTATGAAACATCTAACAACACGGTTTCTAGGACTCTAAACCAAGTATCATGCAACATGGGTGCATACAAATGTCTCAATGAGATTTGTACTAGTTTCACGAACTTATGAAACATCTAACAACGTGGTTGCTAGGACTCTAAACCAAGTTTCATGCAACATGAGTGTTTATAAGTTTCTCAATGAGCTTTGTACAAGTTTCACGAACTTATGAAACATCTAAAACCGTGTTTCTAGGATCTAAACCAAGTTTCATGCAACATGAGTGCTTATAAGTGTCTCAATGAGCTTTGTACAAGTTTCACTAACTTACCAAACATCTAACAACGCGTTTCTAGGACTCTAAAGCAAGTTTAATGCAACATGAGTGGTTAAAAGTGTCTCAATGAGCTTTGTACTAGTTTGACGAAGTTATGAAACATCTAACAACACGTTTTCTAGGATTCTAAACCAAGTTTCATGCAACATGAGTGCTTATAAGTGTCTCAATGAGGTTTGTAAAAGTTTTACGAACTTATGAAACATCTAAAAATGCGTTTCTAGGACTCTAAACCAAGTTTCATGCAACATGAGTGCTTATAAGGGATTCAATGAGCTTTATACAAGTTTCACGAACTTATGAAACATCTAATAACGCGTTTCTAGGACTCTAAACCAAGTTTCATGCAACATGAGTGCTTATAAGTGTCTCATTGAGCTTTGTACACGTTGTACGAACTTATGAAACTTCTAACAACGCGTTTCTAGGACTCTAAACCAAGTTTCATGCAACGTGAGTGGTTATAAGTGTCTCAATGTGCTTTGGACATGTTTGAAGAACTTATGAAACATCTAACAACGCGTATCTAGGATCTAAACAAAGTTTTATGCAACATGAGTGCTTATAAGTATCTCAATGAGCTTTGTACAAGTTTTACGAACTTATGAAACATATAACAACGCGTTTTTAGGACTACAAACCAAGTTTCATGCAACATGAGTGCTTATAAGTGTCTCAATGAGCTTTGTACTAGTTTGACGAACTTATGAAACATCTAACAACATAGTTTCTAGTACTCTAAACCAAGTTTCATGCAGCATGGGTGCATATAAGTGTCTCAATGAGATTTGTACTAGTTTCACGAACTTATGAAACATCTAACAACGTGGTTGCTAGGACTTATGAAACATCTAACAACGCGGTTCTAGGAATCTAAACCATGTTTCATCCAACATGAGTGCTTATAAGTGTCTCAATGAGCTTTGTAAAAATTTCACGAACTTATGAAACATCTAACAACGCGGTTTCGGGACTCTAAACCAAGCTTCATGCAACATGGGTCCTTATAAGTGTCTCAATGAGCTTTGTACAAGTTTGACGAAGTTATCAAACATCTAACAACGCGTTTCTAGGACTCTAAAGCAAGTTTAATGCAACATGAGTGCTTATAAGTGTCTCAATGAGCTTTTTACTAGTTTGACGAACTTATGAAACATCTAACAACACGTTTTCTAGGACTCTAAACCAAGTTTCAGGCAACATGAGTGCTTATAAGTGTCTCAATGAGCTTTGTACTAGTTTGACGAACTTATGAAACATCTAACAACGTGGTGTCTAGGACTCTAAACCAAGCTTCATGCAACATGAGTGCTTATATGTGTCTGAAATAGTTTTGTACAAGTTTGACGAACTTATAAAACATCTACCAACGCGTTTCTAGGACTATAAACCAAGTTTCATGCAACATGAGTGCTTATAAGTTTCTCAATGAGCTTTGTACAAGTTTCACGAACTTATGAAACATCTAAAACCGCGTTTCTAGGATCTAAACCAAGTTTCATGCAACATGAGTGCTTATAAGTGTCTCAATGAGCTTTGTACTAGTTTGACGAAGTTATGAAACATCTAACAACACGTTTTCTAGGATTCTAAACCAAGTTTCATGCAACATGAGTGCTTATAAGTGTCTCAATGAGCTTTGGACATGTTTGACGAACTTGTGAAACATCTAACAACGCGTTTCTAGGACTCTAAACCAAGTTTCATGCAACATGAGTGCTTATAAGTGTCTCAATGAGCTTTGTACACGTTGTACGAACTTATGAAACATCTATCAACGCATTTCTAGGACTCTAAGCCAAGTTTCATGCAATGTGAGTGCTAATAAGTGTCTGAATGAGCTTTGGACATGTTTGACGAACTTATAAAACATCTAACAACGCGTTTCTAGGACTCTAAACCAAGTTTCATGCAACATGAGTTCTTATAAGTTTTTCAATGAGCTTTGTACAAGTTTGACGAATTATGAAACATCTAACAACGCGTTTCCAGGACTCTAAACCAAGTATCATGCAACATGAGTGCTTATAAGTTTCTCTTTGAGCTTTGTACAAGTTTAACAAATTTATGAAACATCTAACAACGCGTTTCTAGGCCTCTAAACCAAGTTTCATGCAACATAAGTGCTTATAAGTGTCTCAATGAGCTTTGTACAAGTTTTACGAACTTATGAAACATCTAACAACGCGTTTCTAGGATCTAAACCAAGTTTCATGCAACATGAGTGCTTATAAGTGTCTCAATGAGGTTTGTAAAAGTTTTACGAACTTATGAAACATCTAAAAATGCGTTTCTAGGACTCTAAACCAATTTCATGCAACATGAGTGCTTATAAGGGTTTCAATGAGCTTTATACAAGTTTCACGAACTTATGAAACATCTAATAACGCGTTTCTAGGACTCTAAACCAAGTTTCATGCAACATGAGTGCTTATAAGTGTCTCAATGAGGTTTGTAAAAGTTTGACGAACTTATGAAACATATAACAACACGTTTCTAGGACTCCAAACCAAGTTTCATGCAACATGATTGCTTATAAGTATCTCAATGAGCTTTGTGCAAGTTTTACGAACTTATGAAACATATAACAACGCGTTTCTAGGACTCCAAACCAAGTTTCATGCAACATGAGTGCTTATTAGTGTCTCAACGAGCTTTGTACTAGTTTGACGAACTTATGAAACATCTAACAACACAGTTTCTAGGACTCTAAACTAAGTTTCATGCAGCATGGGTGCATATAAGTGTCTCAATGAGATTTGTACTAGTTTCACGAACTTATGAAACATCTAACAACGTGGTTGCTAGGAGTTATGAAACATCTAACAACGCGGTTCTAGAACTCTAAACCATGTTTCATCCAACATGAGTGCTTATAAGTGTCTCAATGAGCTTTGTACAAATTTCACGAACTTATGAAACATCTAACAACGCGGTTTCTGGGACTCTAAACCAAGTTTCATGCAACATGAGTGCTTATAAGTGTCTCAATGAGCTTTGTACAAGTTTGACGAAGTTATCAAACATCTAACAACGCGTTTCTAGGACTCTAAAGCAAGTTTAATGCAACATGAGTGCTTATAAGTGTCTCAATAAGCTTTGTACTAGTTTGACGAACTTATGAAACATCTAACAACACGTTTTCTAGGACTCTAAACCAAGTTTCAGGCAACATGAGTGCTTATAAGTGTCTCAATGAGCTTTATACTAGTTTGACGAACTTATGAAACATCTAACAACGTGGTGTCTAGGACTCTAAACCAAGCTTCATGCAACATGAGTGCTTATATGTGTCTCAAAGAGTTTTGTACAAGTTTGACGAACTTATAAAACATCTACCAACGCGTTTCTAGAACGACCGTGGCTATAAACCAAGTTTCATGCAACATGAGTGCTTATAAAAGTGTCTCAATGAGCTTTGGACAAGTTTGACGAATTAATGAAACATATAATAACGCATTTCTAGGACTCTAAACCAAGTTTCATGCAACATGAGTGCTTATAAGTGTCTCAATGAGCTTTGTACAAGTTTCACGAACTTATGAAACATCTAACAACGCGGTTTCTAAGACTCTAAACCAAGTTTCATGTAACATGAGTACTTATAAATGTCTCAATGAGCTTTGGACATGTTTGACGAACTTATGAAACATCTAACAACGCATTTCTAGGATCTAAACCAAGTTTCATTCAACATGAGTTCTTATAAGTGTCTCAATGAGGTTTGTAAAAGTTTTACGAACTTATGAAACATCTAACAACGCATTTCTAGGATCTAAACCAAGTTTCATTCAACATGAGTTCTTATAAGTGTCTCAATGAGGTTTGTAAAAGTTTTACGAACTTATGAAACATCTAAAAACATGTTTCTAGGACTCTAAACCAAGTTTCATGCAACATGAGTGCTTATAAGGGTCTCAATGAGCTTTGTACTAGTTTCACGAACTTATGAAACATCTAACAACGCGTTTCTAGAACTCTAAACCAAGTTTCATGCAACATGAGTGCTTATAAGTGTCTCTCGTGAGCTTTGTACACGTTGTACAAACTTATGAAACATCTAATAACATGTTTCTAGGACTCTAAACCAAGTTTCATGCAACATGATTGCTTATAAGTGTATCAACGATCTTTGTACAAGTTTGACGAATTTATGAAACATCTAACAACGCGTTTCTAGGACTCTAAACCAAGTTTCATGCAACATGAGTTCTTATAAGTGTCTCAACGAACTTTGTACAAGTTTTACGAACTTATGAAACATCTAACAACGCGTTCCTAGTACTCCAAACCAAGTTTCATGCAACATGATTGCTTATAAGTATCTCAATGAGATTTGTACAAGTTTTACGAACTTATGAAACATATAACAACGCGTTTCTAGGACTCCAAACCAAGTTTCATGCAACATGAGTCCTTATAAGTTTCTCAATGAGCTTTGTACTAGTTTGTCGAACTTATGAAACATCTAACAACACGGTTTCTAGGACTCTAAACTAAGTTTCATGCAACATGGGTACATATAAGTGTCTCAATGAGATTTGTACTAGTTTCACGAACTTAAGAAACTTCTAACAACGTGGTTGCTAGGACTCTAAACCATGTTTCATGCAACATGAGTGTTTATAAGTTTCTCAATGATTTTTGTACAAGTTTCACGAACTTATGAAACATCTAAGACCGAGTTTCTAGGATCTAAACCAAGTTTCATGCAACATGAGTGCTTATAAGTGTCTCAATGAGCTTTTTACAAGTTTCACGAACTTACCAAACATCTAACATCGCGTTTCTAGGACTCTAAAGCAAGTTTAATGGAACATGAGTGCTTATAAGTGTCTCAATGAGCTTTGTACTAGTTTGACGAAGTTATGAAACATCTAACAACACGTTTGCTAGGATTCTAAACCAAGTTTCATGCATCATGAGTGCTTATAAGTGTCTCAATGAGCTTTGTACAAGTTTCACGAACTTATGAAACATCTAACAACCCGTTTTTAGGACTCTAAACCAAGGTTCATGCAACATGAGTGCTTATAAGTGTCTCAATGAGCTTTGGACATGTTTGACGAACTTATGAAACATCTAACAACGCGTATCTAGGATCTAAACAAAGTTTCATGCAACATAAGTGCTTATAAGTGTTTCAATGAGGTTTGTAAAAGTTTTACGAACTTATGAAACATCTAAAAACGCGTTTCTAGGACTCTAAACCAAGTTTCATATAACATGAGTGCTTATAAGGGTCTCAATGAGCTTTGTACAAGTTTGAAGAATTTATGAAACATCTAACAATGCGTTTCTAGGACTCTAAACCAAGTTTCATGCAACATGAGTGCTTATAAGTGTCTCAACGAACTTCATACAAGTTTGACGAACTTATGAAACATCTAACAACGCGTTTATAGGACTCCAAACCAAGTTTCAATAAACATGATTGCTTATAAGTATCTCAATGAGCTTTGTACAAGTTTAACGAACTTATGAAACATATAACAACGCGTTTCTAGGACTCCAAACCATGTTTCATGCAACATGAGTGCTTATAAGTTTCTCAATGAGCTTTGTACTAGTTTGACGAACTTATGAAACATCTAACAACACGGTTTCTAGGACTCTAAACCAAGTATCATGCAACATGGGTGCATATAAATGTCTCTATGAGATTTGTACTAGTTTCACGAACTTATGAAACATCTAACAACGTGGTTGCTAGGACTCTAAACCAAGTTTCATGCAACATGAGTGTTTATAAGTTTCTCAATGAGCTTTGTACAAGTTTCACGAATTTATGAAACATCTAAAACCGCGTTTCTAGAATCTAAACCAAGTTTCATGCAACATGAGTGTGCTTATAAGTGTCTCAATGAGCTTTGTACAAGTTTCACTAACTAACCAAACATCTAACAACGCGTTTCTAGGACTTTAAAGCAAGTTTAATGCAACATGAGTGGTTATAAGTGTCTCAATGAGCTTTGTACTAGTTTGACGAAGTTATGAAACATCTAACAACACGTTTTCTAGGATTTTAAACCAAGTTTCATGCAACATGAGTGCTTATAAGTGTCTCAATGAGCTTTGGACATGTTTGACGAACTTGTGAAACATCTAACAACGCGTTTCTAGGACTCTAAACCAAGTTTCATGCAACATGATGCTTATAAGTGTCTCAATGAGCTTTGTACACGTTGTACGAACTTATGAAACATCTAACAACGCATTTCTAGGACTCTAAACCAAGTTTCATGCAATGTGAGTTCTAATAAGTGTCTTAATGAGCTTTGGACATGTTTGACGAACTTATAAAACATCTCACAACGCGTTTCTAGGACTCTAAACCAAGTTTCATGCAACATGAGTGCTTATAAGTTTTCTCAAATGAGCTTTGTACAAGTTTGACGAATTATGAAACATCTAACAACGCGTTTCCAGGACTCTAAACCAAGTATGATGCAACATGAGTGCTTATAAGTTTCTCTTTGAGCTTTGTACAAGTTTAACAAACTTATGAAACATCTAACAACTCGTTTCTAGGCCTCTAAACCAAGTTTCATGCAACATAAGTGCTTATAAGTGTCTCAATGAGTTTTGTACAAGTTTTACGAACTTATGAAACCTCTAACAACGCGTTTCTAGGATCTAAACCAAGTTTCATGCAACATGATTGCTTATAAATGTCTCAATGAGGTTTGTAAAGGTTTTACGAACTTATGAAACATCTAAAAATGCGTTTCTAGGACTCTAAACCAAGTTTCATGCAACATGAGTGCTTATAAGGGTTTCAATGAGCTTTATACAAGTTTCACGAACTTATGAAACATCTAATAACGCGTTTCTAGGACTCTAAACCAAGTTTCATGCAACATGAGTGCTTATAAGTGTCTCGGTGAGCTTTGTACACGTCGTACGAACTTATGAAACTTCTAACAACGCGTTTCTAGGACTCTAAACCAAGTTTCATGCAACGTGAGTGCTTATAAGTGTCTCAACGAACTTTATACAAGTTTGACGAACTTATGAAATATCTAACAACACGTTTCTAGGTCTCCAAACCAAGTTTCATGCAACATGAGTGCTTATAAGTGTCTCAATGAGCTTTGTACTAGTTTGACGAACTTATGAAACATCTAACAACACAGTTTCTAGGACTCTAAACCAAGTTTCATGCAACATGGGTGCATATAAGTGTCTCAATGAGATTTGTACTAGTTTCACGAACTTATGAAACATCTAACAACGTGGTTGCTAGGACTCTAAACCAAGTTTCATGCAACATGAGTGCTTATAAGTGTCTCAACGAGCTTTGTACAAGTTTAACGAATTTATGAAACATCTAACAACGCGTTTCTAAGACTCTAAACCAAGTTTAATACAACATGAGTGCTTATAAGTTCCTCAATTAGCTTTGTTAAAGTTTGAAGAACTTATGAAATATCTAACAACGCGGTTCTAAGACTCTAAACCTTGTTTCATCCAACATGAGTGCTTATAAGTGTCTCAATGAGCTTTGTACAAATTTCACGAACTTATGAAACATCTAACAACGCGGTTTCTGGGACTCTAAACCAAGTTTCATGCAACATGAGTGTTTATAAGTTTCTCAATGAGCTTTGTACAAGTTTCACGAACTTATGAAACATCTAAAACCGCATTTCTAGGATCTAAATTAAGTTTCATGCAACATGAGTGCTTATAAGTATCTCAATGAGGTTTGTACAAGTTTGACGAAGTTATCAAACATCTAACAACGCGTTTCTAGGACTCTAAAGCAAGTTTAATGCAACATGAGTGCTTATAAGTGTGTCAATAAGCTTTGTACTAGTTTTGACGAACTTATGAAACATCTAACAACACGTTTTCTAGGACTCTAAACCAAGTTTCAGGCAACATGAGTGCTTATAAGTGTCTCAATGAGCTTTGTACTAGTTTGACGAACTTATGAAACATCTAACAACGTGGTGTCTAGGACTCTAAACCAAGCTTCATGCAACATGAGTGCTTATATGTGTCTCAAAGAGTTTTGTACAAGTTTGACGAACTTATAAAACATCTAACAACGCGTTTCTAGGACTATAAACCAAGTTTCATGCAACATGAGTGCTTATAAAAAAAGTGTCTCAATGAGCTTTGGACAAGTTTGACGAATTAATGAAACATATAATAACGCATTTCTAGGACTCTAAACCAAGTTTCATGCAACATGAGTGCTTATAAGTGTCTCAATGAGCTTTGTACAAGTTTCATGAACTTATGAAACATCTAACAACGCGGTTCTAAGACTCTAAACCAAGTTTCATGTAACATGAGTGCTTATAAGTGTCTCAATGAGCTTTGGACATGTTTGACGAACTTATGAAACATCTAACAACGCGTATCTAGGACTCTAAACCAAGTTTCATGCAACATAAGTGCTTATAAGTGTCTCAATGAGCTTTGTACAAGTTTTAAGAACTTATGAAACATCTAACAACGCGTTTCTAGGATCTAAACCAAGTTTCATTCAACATGAGTTCTTATAAGTGTCTCAATGAGGTTTGTAAAAGTTTTACGAACTTATGAAACATCTAAAAACATGTTTCTAGGACTCTAAACCAAGTTTCATGCAACATGATTGCTTATAAGGGTCTCAATGAGCTTTGTACAAGTTTCACGAACTTATGAAACATCTAACAACGCGTTTCTAGGACTCTAAACCAAGTTTCATGCAACATGAGTGCTTATAAGTGTCTCTGTGAGCTTTGTACACGTTGTACAAACTTATGAAACTTCTAATAACATGTTTCTAGGACTCTAAACCAAGTTTCATGCAACATGAGTGCTTATAAGTGTCTCAACGAGCTTTGTACAAGTTTGACGAATTTATGAAACATCTAATAACGCGTTTCTAGGACTCTAAACCAAGTTTCATGCAACATGAGTGCTTATAAGTGTCTCAACGAACTTTGTACAAGTTTGACGAAAACTTATGAAACATCTAGCAACGCGTTTCTAGTACTCCAAACCAAGTTTCATGCAACATGATTGCTTATAAGTATCTCAATGAGCTTTGTACAAGTTTTACGAAATTGATGCGGAAATGACCAAGGAATGGATCTCTAAGGTTGTTGAAGGGATAATCCTCGATTTCGATGAACTCGCGAAACACAAACCTAAGGTATATTAATCCTTAGACCCAATACTCTCTTCAAACGCTTCAACAAAACAAGGCGGTGGACCTTAGTTCGAAGAACTTGGTAAGTACAAACCTTAGGTATATTAAACCTAAGACCCAATACTCTCAACAAGAAACAACTAACTTTGGTAATGAAAGGCGCCACAAACAGGGATGAAGAACTGTTTGATAAGGCGATTGATCACTCGGAAGCACACCAAAGATCGCAAAGTTCACAAGGAACTAAATAAGAATCACTCTCACAAAAAGATAGAAAAATATTTGATTAAAAAGTTGGATATCTTTCTCCAAGGGAATAAAAAAGGGAATAAAACTTGTAGAGAAAGAAAGAAGTTCAAAGGATGTAGTAAACATAATTAAAGATATAATTAAAAGATGTGTTGAATGACTCTTGAACTCCAAATATGACTCTTGATCTTTCATTTTCATCACTCTTTATTGACGAAATTATAAGTGCTTCATTTTGGGCTTTCTGGGGCTTGAATCATGCTTTAGAAGTGGTTGTACTTGGTGTATATCATATCCAATGGACTTTTGAATGTTCTCCTTGCCTAAAAGCTCTCGAATCAGCCAGGTAAGTGCCTCCTTGATCTGCTTTGCTCTTTGCTCTTGTCATTGGTCCAACGGGTACTTGCAATGGATCCTCTTGATCATCCTTGCTGCTTTGGATGTCCTCATCATTCCCCTCCACTTGAAAACGATTTGACCTTAAATCAAGCTGATCACCTACATCAAAAAGAGTTAAGTCAGAAACATTGAAGCTTTTACTTATATTATACTCACTTGGCAAGTCTATTTTGTAAGCATTGTCATTGATCCTTTCTAAGACTTGAAATGGCCTATCTCCTCTTGGCATCAACTTAGACTTCCTTTTCAGCTGAAAAGCGCTCCTTTCTCATATGAACCCAAACCCAATCTCCGACTTCAAAGACCACTTTACGCCTCCCTTTGTTTGCTTGCCTTTGGTATTGCTCAGTCCTCTTCTCAATGTTTAGCCTTGCTTTCTCATGAATCTGTTTAACAAGTTCAACTTTTCTTTTCCCATCTAAGTTCACACGCTCATTGAAAGGTAAAGGTGATAAATCCAATGGAGTTGAAGGATTAAAACCATAAACAATTTGAAATGGTGAGAACTTAGTAGCAGAATGGACAAAATGATTATATGCAAACTCAACATGTGGCAAACAATCTTCCCAAGTTTTTATGTTCTTCTTAATGATAGCACGCAACAAAGTAGACAAAGACTATTCACTACTTCAGTTTGACCATTAGTTTGAGGATGACAAGTAGTAGAAAACAACAACTTAGTCCCAAACTTAGCCCACAAAGTTTTCCAAAAGTAGCTTAAGAACTTAGCATGTCCATCTGAAACAATGGTTCTAGGCATGCCATGTAATCTAACAACTTCCCTAAAGAATAATTCAGCAACATTGGAAGCATCATCAGTTTTATGACAAGGAATGAAGTGGGCCATCTTAGAGAATCTATCAACAACCACAAAAACAAAATCTCTACCTCTCTTAGTCCTAGGCAATCCAAGCACAAAATCCATAGAGATATCAGTCCAAGGTTCACTTGGTATAGGCAAAGGAGTATACATACCATTAGGTTGCACTTTTGACTTAGCTTGCTTTCAAATTATGCATCTGCCACAAATTCTCTCAACATCTCTTCTCATGTGTGGCCAATAGAAATGATCCTGCAAAATAATCAAAGTTTTGACAACTCCAAAGTGTCCCATTAGTCCTCCTCCATGTGATTCCCTAACAAGAAGATCTCTCAAAGAGCAATTAGGCACACAAAGCTTATTCTCATGAAATAGAAAGTTATCATGCCTAAAATACTTCCCATATGCAAACTTCTCACAAGATTGATACACATCCTTAAAATCAAGGTCAGAATCATATAGTTCTTTGATGTGCTCAAAACCAAGTAGCTTAGCATCAAGAGTAGAAAGTAGAGTGTACCTTCTAGATAGTGCATTAGCTACCACATTTTCCTTACCATGCTTGTATCGAATGACATAAGGAAAGGTCTCAATGAATTCCACCCAACGAGCATGAAGCTTGTTCAGCTTTTGTTGGCCCTTTAGGTGCTTCAAGGACTCATGATCAGTGTGAATCATGAAGTCTTTAGGCCATAAGTAGTGTTGCCATGTTTGTAATGCACGAACAAGAGCATACAACTCTTTGTCATAAGTAGGATAGTTCAAAGTATAGCTCCACTCAGTTTTTCACTAAAGAATGCAATTGGCTTCTTCTCTTGCATAAGCACAGCTCCAATTCCAACGTCTGAAGCATCACATTCAATCTCAAAAGTCTTTAGAAAGTCAGGTAAAGACAATAAAGGTGCATTAGTAAGCTTCTCCTTTAGCAATTGGAATGCTTCCTCTTGAGCTTCTTCCCATTTGAATCCTACTTCCTTCTTGATCACTTCGGTAAGCGGGGCAGCAATAGTACTAAAGTCTCTTACAAACCTCCGGTAGAAACCAGAAAGTCCATGAAAGCTCCGTACTTCTCCTACGGTCTTTGGACTAGGCCACTCTCGAATATCCCTCACTTTCTCTTCATCAACTTGTATACCATGTGCACTCACAACAAAGCCTAGAAACACAAGATTATCGGTGCAAAAGGTACACTTCTTAAGATTAGCAAACAAATTTTCCTTTCTAAGAACATCTAAAACAAGTTTCAAATGCAAAACATGCTCATCTAAAGTCTTGCTAAAAATCAGAATGTCATCTAAGTAAACAACAACAAAATGTCCAATGAAAGCTCTCAAAACATTATTCATTAATCTCATGAAAGTACTAGGTGCATTAGTTAATCCAAAAGGCATCACTAACCACTCATATAAACCATGTTTTGTTTTAAAAGCAATTTTCCATTCATCACCCTCTTTCATGCGAATTTGGTGATAAATACTCTTAAGATCTATCTTAGAGAATATGCAAGAACCATGCAACTCATCAAGCATATCATCTAAACGAGGAATGGGATGTCGATACTTTACCATAATGTTGTTGATAGCTCTACAATCAACACACATCCTCCAAGTCCCATCCTTCTTAGGAACTAGCAAAACAGGGACAGCACATGGACTCATGCTTTCTCGAATGTACCCCTTCTCCATCAGCTCACTATCTTGCCATTGAAGCTCCTTTGTCTCTTTCGGGTTTGTTATATAGGCTTGGCGGTTAGGAATAGATGCTCCTGGGATGAATTCGATTTGATGCTGAATCCCATGAATAGGTGGTAAACAATGTGGGGTGTCCTCGGGAAAGACATCATCAAAAATCCTGCAACAAAGAAACAACACAACTAGGCAAAACGAGTTAAGATCGTTAGTGTTTAAAAGAGCCTCCTTGTACATGAGTACTATCATTGGCTGTTTTGAAAACATTGCTCTCTTTATCTCACAAGATCTCACAAAGAAGTTTGTGTTTGTCCTCACGGGTTTGCTCTCACAGGCCTTTTTCGGGTTTTTCTCAAACTCTCACTCTCTTTTAGGTGATAAGTGTTTTGGGAACTCATTGCTTTTTGCTCCTCCTTTTGCTTCATTAGTAACTGATCTTGGTAGACTTCTTGAGGTGTTAAATGAACCAAAGTGACATTTCTTCCTTTGAAATTAAACGAATGCTTGTTTGTGAATCCATCATGGTTAAATCGCCGATCAAATTGCCATGGCCTCCCCAATAGAACATGACCTGCTTGCATTGGTACCACATCACACAACACTTCATCTTCATACCTTCCAATGGAAAATGGAACCAGAACTTGTCTTGACACCTTCACTTCACCACTATCATTTAACCATTGCAACTTGTAAGGTTTCGAATGTTTTGTGGTCTTCAAACTCAACTTCTCCACAAGAGTAATGCTCGCCACGTTTGTACAACTCCCACCATCAATAATCAAGCTACACACCTTGTTCTGAATGTGACACCTTGTTCTGAATGTGACACCTTGTGTGAAATAGATTATCACGTTGTACCTCTTCTTCTTCTTTAGCTTGCACACTCAATGATCTCCTTGTAACCAATAAGTCTCCCTTGGCAGCAGCCTCTTCACTATCTTCTATTAATGATTGCATAGAATCAGAATTACCTTCTTCTTCTTCAGTTTCTACATCACCATTATCTCTAATCACCATTGTCCTTTTGTTTGGACACTCATTAGCATAATGACCTCTGCCATGACACTTAAAGCATTGCACATCACGGTTACGCGTATTAGAAGACTCCGTTCTTCCTTTGATTTCATAGCTGGTAGTGGATGGCTTTGTTTCGACCTTTGGTTTTGGGGTTGTCTTCTATTCCTTAGAATAGTTCGGTTTCATGGTGGATGAACTTGAACCATAAATTTGACGTGTGCTTCCCCTCCTCTTGAGCTGCGATTCAACCAAGATAGCCATATGCAACATATCTTCCATCTCCACACAGTGTTACATCTCCACTTTGTCTAGAATCTCTCGATTCAAGCCATTAAGAAACCTCGCCATAGTAGCTTCTCTGTCCTCATCAATGCTAGCTCTTAACATCAGGACCTCCATCTCTTGGAAATAATCTTCCACACTTTGATTGTCTTGAGTTAGCCTTCTTAACTTTTGGTGTAGCTCTCGGTGATAATGACTTGGTACAAAACGTTTCCTCATGAGTGCTTTCATATCAGCCCATGCTTCAATGAGAACTTCACTATTTCTTCTTCTACTCGTAACCAATTGATCCCACCAATTAATAGCATAATCACAAAATTCAGTGGTTGCAACTTTGACCTTCCTCATCTCAGAGTAGTTTTGACAATCGAATATCAACTCAATCTTCTTCTCCCACTCTAGATATGCATCAAGATTATTCTTCCCATGGAAGGCTGAAATCTTCATCTTAATACCTCCCAAGTTGTTATCACCTCGATCACTTACTTCTCTAACTCGTCGTGGTCTCCTTGAGTTGTTACTAGATGATGAGTGATCATTGTAATAATAAACCTCTAAATCATTAGCTCGTGCTCTCCTTGGTTGATCTCTTTCTCTTCTATGCAAATTAGGTAAATTTGCTCGCTGCCTTGGTTGTGCATCTCCTTGAACTCGATCAATCCTATCATGAATCGTCTCCAACTCAGCTCTCATCAATCTTTGCATCTCTCCTATCAAGGCTTGTACTTGTAGATTAGGGACAACTTGTTGTGTAACTTCTTCATTGTTGTTTTGTTCCGACATGATTAAAAACCTGTAAAACAATGTTAGAAAACAAAAACCTCACAATCACTCAAGTGTTTCGCTCAAAAGTGTTTCACTCAAATGGCTTTTACCCTCAAATGTCCTCACACACACTGCCTTTTTCCTCTCTAGTGATCCTCAAAGAGTTCGTATAAAACTAACCAACACTTCAGAATGTTTTACCGTAGTAACCAAATGGAAGATACCAAAGAAGTCGAAATCTCAAAGTGAGTATGGGTAATAGGGAATAACAAAAGGTTATAAAAGTTATAAGGGCTATAAGGGTTATAAGTATTATATCAGAAGGGTTATAAGGATTATAACAGAAGGGTTATAAGGATTATAAAGATTATAACATAAGGAACATGAAAGAAATTTAAAAACAAAGAAAGAGTAATCCATAACTTTTATGATCTCTTTTTTTTTTGATTTTGGTTTTTTTTTCTTTCTTAAATCTGGATTTTCAGAAAATTAATAAAACAAAAACAGAAATAGAAGATGATAGAAAGAAGATGAACATATTTGAAAATGATAGAAAGAAGATGAATAATAACAAAAGATAAAACCAAGCTTAGAGATGGCTCTAATACCAAATGATGCGGAAATGACCAAGTAAGGGATCTATAAGGTGGTTGAAGGGATAATCCTCGACTTCGATGAACTCGCGAAGCACAAACCTAAGGTATATTAAACCTTAGACCCAATACTCTCTTAAAACGCTTCAACAAAACAAGGCGGTGGACCTTAGTTCGAAGAACTTGGTAAGTACAAACCTTATGTATATTAAACCTAAGACCCAATACTCTCAACAACAAGAAACAACTAAATTTGGTAATGAAAGGCGCCACAAACAGGGATGAATAACTGTTTGATAAGCCGATTGATCACTCAGAATCACACCGAAGATCTAAAAGTTCACAAGGAACTAAATGAGAATTACTCTCACAAAAAGATAGAAACATATTTGATTAAAAAGTTGAATATCTTTCTCCAATGGAGATTACATGAATATAAATGGAATAAAACTTGTATAGAAAGAAAGAAGTTCAAAGGATGTAGTAAACATAATTAAAGATATAATTAAAAGATGTGTTGTATGACTCTTGTACTCCAAATATGACTCTTGATCTTTCATTTTCGTCACTCTTTATTGACCAAATTATAAGTGCTTCATTTTGGGTTTTCTTGGGCTTGAATCATGCTTAGAAGTGGTTGGACTTGGTGTATATCATATCCAATGGACTTTTGAATGTTCTCCTTGTCTAAAAGCTCTCGAATCAGCCCGGTAAGTGCCTCCTTGATCTGCTTTGCTCTTGCTCTTGTCATTGGTCCAACGGGTACTTGCAATGGATCCTCTTGATCATCCTTGTTGCTTTGGACGTCCTCATCAGAACTTATGAAACATATAACAACGCGTTTCTAGGACTCCAAACCAAGTTTCATGCAACAAGGGTGCATATAAGTGTCTCAATGAGATTTTTACTAGTTTCACAAACTTATGAAACATCAAACAACGTGGTTGCTAGGACTAAACCAAGTTTCATGCAACATCAATGCTTATAAGTGTCTCAACGAGCTTTGTACAAGTTTGACGAATTTATGAAACATCTAACAACGCGTTTCTAAGACTTTAAACCAAATTTAATACAACATGAGTGCTTATGAGTTCCTCAATTAGCTTTGTTAAAGTTTGAAGAACTTATGAAACATCTAACAACGCGGTTCTAGGACTCTAAACCAAGTTTCATCCAACATGAGTGCTTATAAGTGTCTCAATGAGATTTGTACTAGTTTCACGAACTTATGAAACATCTAACAACGTGGTTGCTAGGACTCTAAACCAAGTTTCATGCAACATGAGTGCTTATAAGTGTCTCAACGAGCTTTGTACAAGTTTGACGAATTTATGAAACATCTAACAACGCGTTTCTAAAACATTAAACCAAGTTTAATACAACATGAGTGCTTATGAGTTCCTCAATTAGCTTTGTTAAAGTTTGAAGAACTTATGAAACATCTAACAACGCAGTTCTAGGACTCTAAACCATGTTTCATCCAACATGAGTGCTTATAAGTGTCTCAATGAGCTTTGTACAAGTTTCACGGACTTATGAAACATCTAACAACGCGGTTTCTAAAAACTCTAAACCAAGTTTCATGCAACATGAGTGTTTATAAGTTTCTCAATGAGGTTTGTACAAGTTTCACGAACTTATGAAACATCTAACAGTGCATTTCTAGGACTCCAAACCAAGTTTCATGCAACATGAGTGCTTATAAGTGTCTCAATGAGCTTTGTACAAGTTTGGCGAAATTACCAAACATCTAACAACGCGTTTCTAGGACTCTAAAGCAAGTTTAATGCAACATGAATGCTTATAAGTGTCTCAATGAGCTTTGTACTAATTTGACGAACTTATGAAATATTTAACAATGCGTTTTCTAGGACTCTAAACCAAGTTTCATGCAACATGAGTGCTTATAAGTGTCTCAACGAGCTTTGGACATGTTTGAGGAACTTATGAAACATGTAACAACGCGTTTCTAGGACTCTAAACCAAGTTTCACGCAATATGAGTGCTTATAAGTGTCTCAATGAGCTTTGTAAACGTTGTACGAACTTATGAAAAATCTACCAACGCGTTTCTAGGACTCTAAACCAAGTTTCATGCAATGTGAGTGCTTATAAGTGTTTGAATGAGCTTTGGACATGTTTGACGAACTTATGAAACATCTAACAACGCGTTTCTAGGAATCTAAACCAAGTTTCATGCAACATGAGTGCTTATAAGTGTCTCAATGAGCTTTGTACAAGTTTGAAGAACTTATGAAACATCTAACAACGCGTTTCTAGGACTCTAAACCAAGTTTCATGCAACATGAGTGCTTATAAAAGTGGCTCAATGAGCTTTGGATAAGTTTGACGAACTTATGAAACATCTAACAACACAAGTGCTTATAAGTGTCTCAATGAGGTTTGTACAAGTTTCACGAACTTATGAAACATCTAACAACTCGGTTTCTAGGACTCTAAACCAAGTTTCATGCAACATGAGTGCTTATAAGTTTCTTAATGAGCTTTTGACATGTTTGACGAACTTATCAAACATCTAACAACGCGTATCTAGGACTCTAAACCAAGTTTCATGCAACATAAGTGCTTATAAGTGTCTCAATGAGCTTTGTACAAGTTTTACGAACTTATGAAACATCTAACAACGCGTTTCTAGAATCTAAACCAAGTTTCATGCAACATGAGTGCTTATAAGTGTCTCACACTACAAGAAATCACGACTTTTACCACGACCATAATCGTTGTAAAATCGTGGTAAAATGCGTTTACCACGATTTAACGACGATTTCCATTTCGTCGTTAACCGATCGAAGTAAAAACCAAATCGTCGTAAAATCGTGGTAAATTTTACGACGAACCAAATTCGTTGTAAATTCGTGGTAAAATATTTGTAAAATCGTTGTAATTGTTACAACGATTTCACAACGAATATTTGGTTGTAAATTTGTAATTATAATAAATCGAAAATTCTTAAAATTAGGGACGATTTTACGACGATTTTTATTATTATAAATAAAATATTTTTTTTTAATATTTTTATTACAATTTTAAAATACAAAATATAAAAAAACTAGTCGTCTAAATTGAAATTAGGCCCGAAATAGTCCTGGGTTGCGTTCTCGGGATCTACGTTGCTTGTTCCGGCCTGCTCAGTCGACGGACGGTCGGGATGTGTCTGCATCTCCCGAAGTAGTTCCGGGTTAGATGCGGAAAGCACCGTAAACATGTTGTTGTAGAACTGCATGTTCTTCATCCGAGTCGCATGCATGTTCTGAATCTCAGCCTGCATCTCAGCCGGAGATCGGTAATTGGTAGGAGCAAGTGGGACGTCCTGCATGGATCCCATGCCTAGAACACGTCCTTTCTTCTTAGGAGCAACTTATAAAATTAAACAATTAGTAAATGAACGTTTAAAAAAATAATTTTAGAGCCTAGAACCCGTCCTTTCTTCTTAGGAGCAACCTATAAAATTAAACAATTA
This sequence comes from Cochlearia excelsa, assembly GCA_963556525.1. Taxonomy (NCBI): domain Eukaryota; kingdom Viridiplantae; phylum Streptophyta; class Magnoliopsida; order Brassicales; family Brassicaceae; genus Cochlearia; species Cochlearia excelsa. Next base: position 246,524 of record CAUVZT010000058.1, read on the forward strand.
GTAAATGAACGTTTAAAAAAATAATTTTAGAGTAAAATTTTACCTCATGATATATTTGATCGAGCTCGGCGGTAGTAAGCGGCTCGCCAGGATATTGAGTGCCTCCCGGGGATCTCGAGATCGTTGAGTCTCGATCTCCGTCTTCCGAGCTTCAAGATCGTTGAATATCCGCTCGGAATGGGAGTCAACGAACTCGCCGGTCTTTTTCCTGTGCGTCTTCTCGAAGACGGCACTGACGACCGGTTGGTGACTCAGCTCCTTGGCCTACAAACAAATAATAAAAATATGTGCATTAGTATAATATTAATAATTTGAAAATAAAAATAATTTGGAAAAGTTAGTAAGAAAGACTTACCATTTCGTGCGCCCGACCCGCGAACGGGATTTGTCCGGACGTGTGAGCCATACGCTTCGGCGTCCCGTCGGGTAGCTTCGCGTTCCGGAGGTGGAACACTTCTCGGCTACGGTCGCGTTGTGGCCATCCGTCCAATATTTCTTCAAGCCGTCCCAGACCGCGACCGAGAGATATACCGGCTTCCCCGCGTCGCCGACGACTCTCCACTTGTCCTTCCAGTCGGAGACCGTGTTGACGAGACGGAATTTCGCCGTCTTGTTGAACTCCGTCCTCACGGTCTCGTTGATCGAGACATCCCAATGCCACTTTTGCTGCAAAATATGAGAAATTATAAGTTAATTTACGCGAATAATATATAATAAAAAATTTAAAGTTAAATAAATAAATTTAATTGAAATTAAATTAGAACATTACCGCGAAACATTTGAACCACGTTCTCTTGATGTGCTCGGGTGTCTTGCTCCAATTGGGATGCGACTCGTGAAGTATCCCTTGATTATGTCCGCGATAGAACGCGAGACCTGGTAGTCGTACTTGAACCGAAAGAAACATTAATTGATTTATTAATATATTAAAAAAAAAAATTAAAATTAAAATAATTACCGGTAAGTGTCCGGAGACTTGTACGGATCCAACCGACGGAGACTGTCATGTTCGGGTTGAGTGAGGATATCCTCAACCCGGAGGTTGACGTACGGCGCGTGTCCCGGTACATCCAACTCTAGATGTACCGGGCCCGAGATATCGTCGTTTGCGGCGTCGGCGGCGTCGTCGGCGGGCATATAATGAGGAGGAGGCTGCTCGCCATGGACGGACGTCCCGGTTTGGACAGGAGATGTCCCGGAAGCCGTAGCTGAACCGGAACCCGAGGCTTCCGGGAAGCCCTCTTCTCCGCCAACATCTGCATGTAGTCCGGCGGTAAGGTCTTCCCTCTCCTAGGAGCCATATATAAGTACCTGCCAAAAAAAACATTAAATATTTAAATAATAAACATTAAGTATTTAAAAATTATTAAGTATTTTAAAAACTAAACATTATATAAGTATTTTAATGACATTATATTAGTATTTTAATGACATTATATTAGTATTTTAAAAACTAAATATTAAGTATTTTAATATTAATTATGTATTTTAAAAACTAAGATTAAAAAATAATTATGTTAAGCAATAAGTTTTAAATATTTTAAAATATAAACATTAAGTATTTTAATAATTAATTATATGTTCTAAACATATAATTCTAAAATCTGAATCCTGAAACTAAAATCCGAGCCTAAAACTAATTCCAAATCCTAAAACTAATTCCAAATCCTAAAACTAAATTCCAATTCCTAAAACAAATTCTAAAATCCGGTTTTAAAACACATATATTAAAAATATTTACCTTTGGGGATGTTGAAGAAGAGTGAAAGTTGTAGAGTTTTAGAGAGAGAGAGAGAGATTTAGAGAGAATGAGTGAAAATGAAAAATTTTGGTGGACTATATATAGACTTAGGAATCGTCGTAAAATCGTCGTAAATTTACGACGATTTTACGACGATTCGTCGTTAATGCGTTGTAAAAAAAATTGAAACGTTTTGGTTCGTTTGGTTTGCCGCGCTTTGAGAATGATGAAAATAAAATCGTTGTTAAATCGTGGTAAATTTACCACGATTTTACGACGATTACTTTATAAATCGTTGTAAAATCGTGGTAATCGTTGACAACCTCGTACAAACAAAACTCCTGAGGATTTGACGTTTAGAGTTTCATTTTTGGTCGTAAATTCGTTGTTAACTTACCACGAATTTCCATCGATTTTGTGTGAATCGTCGTAAATTCGTGGTAACTTTACCACGAATTTACGACGATTAATTACACTAAATGGATTTCGCTGAAATTCATCTGCCATTTGACTTCATGTTGAATATAATTATGATATTGTATGCATATGAAATCATTCTAAGTCGTATGATTGCATAAAAACAAGTTTTGATAAAATTAGAACATATATACATATTAACCACAATATATTATAGTACACTTTATCTTAAACTTTATAAATTCTAAGAATATGTAACAAAACTTATTGATAAGCAATTTTAACATTGTTTTTATAGTTATTCATTAACTTTAGAGGTCTTAACGAGTGTTTGTACGTAATATAAGACATACTTTTAAAAAAGTTTGGGGTTTAGGGGTTTATACAAAAAAACCGTTGTAAATTCGTGGTAAATTTACCACGATTTTACGACGATTTCGTTTTAAAGCGTTGTAAAATCGTGGTAATCGTTGACGTTGACAACCTCGTACAAACAAAACTTCTGAGGATTAGAGGTCTTTAAAAGACAACGAATTATAAGATTATTCGTGGTACAATCGTCGTAAATTTACCACGAATTTACGACGTTTGTGAAATTTACACATATCGTGGTAAAATCGTCGTAAATTTACGACGATTTTACCATGATTTGTGCAAAATACAAAAAAGTCGTAAATCGGTGGTAAATTTACCACGAATTTACGA